>JBAGKK010104682.1:0-48528 GCA_037177015.1 Euceroptres primus
GACCCCAATGTGGGTCTTCTTCATGGTAAAAACATCCTATGTCAAAATATAAATAGATAAGAAAATGTGCGCACAGTTGTTTTCTTGTATGACCGTATGACCAAAAGAAGTTTTTCTGTGTGGAAATAACAAAAGTTAGTGATAAATATTAATCGAAAGTACATATTTTAAAACTTTCGTAACACGTAAAATAAATATTTCTTAACAAAGTCACAAGTAATTGCTCAAGTCCTATTAAAATCTGAAGAATAAAAAAATAAAATATAAGTATAATCCTGATTCTAAATAAAATTCCCGGGTTTTTCCCTGTTTCTTCCGATTTCCTGGTCCGCTAGACACCCTGAATATTTTTATATGTGTCTTTTTGGAAACATCAAACATATGCCTGGTGCCTAAAAATGTTACTTATCTCGTTTGCTTAGTTTTTATTTCCAAAAGTTTCATACTCAACGTTGCGTATACTAAAAAGGTTGCTTGCATCCAAAACATTTTTCGTCACTTTGCATTTTTAAAAACCATCGTTTCTAATTGTACCGTTTCTAAAAATTGGCCTGACGATGTTGTTTGTAATAACTTTAGTTTTAAATTTTGTTTCTAAAAGCATCGTTTCTAGTCGTTCAGAGTAGGCCTGATGTGCTCCCTATAAAATAATAAATAAACTGTTAAATGGAAATAACATATTATAATAAATTTGAAACTATTTTTCTTGACCTTATTTAAGAAAGCAATGCATTAGCTGCAGCCATGAATAAGAAACCTTTTCTTATTTTCATCTGAATATACTTTCTTTACTGAGAGAATAGGGCACGTATGCATTACATATCTCTCTTCAGTTATCAGGCAAATGGAAGCTGCATGCTGGACGTATTTTCGTTGAATGAGAGCTTGATTACACTCATACACAGCAAGAAGGACCAAGAGAGAAACTGATGAATGGTGAGGGAACGAAAAATTCAGGGAACCTATCACGCAGGACGAAAGTTCAGAGCCTCTTTCCTCATTTTCCACAAGTTTACTTAAAATAAAATGTGAAAAATTTTAATATTCTGGATAAAAAATATACAAGGATCATAATTACAGGGATCGAAAATTCTACATATATAGAAAACTAAATTATAGAGAATTCTGGGAGGTTCTATGAAATATTCTACAAGATTCTGAAAGAATTTAAAGAATCCAGAAGAGTCTAGAAGATTTTGCAGGTCTGTTGCAGATTTTGGAGAATTCTTCAAGATTCTGGAACAATGTGGAAGATTCCAGAAGATTTTAGAATATTTTAGAAAATCTAAAAGATCCTGGAACAGTTTAAAATGGTTTTGAGCATTCCCTTAATATTCCAGAAGTTTTAGAAGACTTTGGAAGATTTTGGTAGAGTCTAGAATGTTATAGAAGAATCCAGAAGATTCTAGAATATTGTGGAAAATCTAAAAGATCCCGGAACAGATTAAAATATTTTTAAACATTTTTTTAAATTCCAGAAGATTTCAGGATATTGAAAGATTTTGGAGGAATCTAGAATGATATGGAAGAATCCAGAAGATTCTAGAATATTGTGAAAAATCTAAAAGATCCTGGAACAGGGTATAATATTTTTGAGCATTTTTAAAGTATTCCAGAAGATTTCAGAAGACTGAAAGATTTTGGAAGAGTCTACAATGTTATGGAAGAATCCAGAAGATTTTAAAATATTGTGGAAAATCTAAAAGATCCCGGAACAAGCTAGAATATTTTTGAGCATTTTTTTACATTCCAGAAGATTTTAGGATACTGAAAGCTTTTGGATGAGTCTAGAATGTTATGTAAGAATCCAGAAGATTCTAGAATATTTTGGAAAATCTAAAAGATTTTCAGGGTACAATATTTTTGAGAATTTTTAAAGTATCCTAGAAGATTTTATAAGACTGAAGGATTTTGGAAGAATCTGGAAGAATCCAGAAGATCCTAGAATATTGTGGAAAATCTAAAAAAATCCCGGAACAGGCTAGAATATTTTTTAGCATTTTTTTCAAATTCTAGAAGATTTTAGGATACTGACAGATTTTGGAAGATTTTTGAAGAGTCTACAGTGTTATGGAAGAATCCAGAAGATTCTAGAATATTGTGGAAAATCTAAAAGATCCCGAAACAGATAAAAATATTTTTGAGCATTTTTTCAAATTCCAGAAGATTTTAAGATACTGAAAGATTTTGGAAGATTTTGGTAGGATCTAGAATGTTATGGAAGAATCCAGAAGATTCTAGAATATTGTGCAAAATCTAAAAGATCCTGAATCAGTCTGGAATACGTTTGAGCAATTTTTCTATATTTCATCAGATTTTAGACTTTGAAAGATTTTGGAAGAGTCAAGAATGTTATGGAAAAATCCCCAGAAGATTCTGCAACAGTCTGAAATATTATGAACAAATTTAACAGATGTTCGGGAATTTTTGAAGATTCCAGACCATTTTATAAAACTCTGAAGGAGTCTGGGGCATTCTGAAAGAGTCTATAAGATGATAGAAGATTATGGAAGAGTCCAGAATATTTTCAAAGATTTTGGAACAGGCGACAGTATTGTGGAAAATTTTAACATAGTTTTGAAAACTTTCTGAAGATTCTTTAAGGTTGTAGAATACTTTGAAGGACTGCAGATATCTCTTAAAAAGTCTACGAGAATATAGAAGGTTCTAAAAGGTCCTAGAAAATTTTGGTAGAGTCCAGAAGATTCTGGAGAATTCTACAAGTTCTGAAAAAAATATTGAAGTTTCCGGAAGATAATAATTCTATAAAGTTGCAAAAGCTTCTTTAGAATTCTCGTATATTAAAAAAAATTCTGAAAGTAGCTGAAAGATTATAGAACAATCCAGAAAAGCTATAAGTTTGTAAGAAACTGGAAGTTTTTAGAAAATGTTATTAATTTTTTTTTATTTCCGCGTGTCAATTTTAATTATAATTTAATTAATTACTGCAAAACCGTGATTAATATGAATGTCCCTAGGAATTCGTGAATTGCTCTTGTATCTCTTTTCACTATTTCCCTCATAATCCAATGTTTCATAATTAGCAATGCGGAATGCTGGAAATTTGCTCTGGTACATTTTTATTTCGAAATTTCTCTTTGCCAACGACATACACGATAAAATGAATGCAGGTGGATATCCAAATCGATTCGATTGGATTGAATTGTAAGCAAAATAGTCGCATTTGTAGTTAATTAATTCCATTTGATTTGCAGCTTTCTCAGCAAAATAAAAACTTGTTTGAAACTCGAATAATGGAAAATATTTACCTTCCTGATAATTATAAAGTTATTTTAACTCTATATAAATATAGGAGAAAACAGAAATTACTATGACTTATAGAAATAGAAATTACTACATTGTTTTTGATTAGAGGTTTGCATTTCGTCACTGAATTTGCATTGCGAATTGGTACTCTCTAAATCTGAATCAGTAAAAATTTTCACTGATTTCCTTTAGTGACCCATTTCTAGCTAATTCATCAGCGAATTTTGACTGAATTTCAGTGAATTTGACTGAAATTCAGTTAAAATTCACTGACGAATCAGCTAGAAATGGGTCACTGAATGAAATCAGTGAAAATTTTGACTGATTCAGATTTAGAGAGTACATTTTTGGCCACGCTTAGAACATTAAGTTTTTCGTTAAATCAAGAATTAAATTTTTAAATAAAGAAGAAATTTAAGCTTTTAAGCTCTCTTCGAATGTAGGATTTCTTGAAATCGAAATAATTCAGTTGGTTTTGAAATGAAATCCATCTAAAATAACGATCGAATTTCTCAAATTCGATGGTTATTTTAGATGGATTTCATTTCAAAACTAGCAATGATTTCGGTTTCAAGAAATCCTACATTCGAAGAGATTTAAGTTGCTTAAGATTTCTTCTAGAATTAAACTCAGTTTCGACAAAATTTATTGTTCTAAGCATGGTCAAAAAGCACCAGTTTGCATTGAAAATTCGTTCTGACAAACTGCACACCTCTAATTTTAATCAATTTAACTACGATCTTTGAAGTATGAAATATCGACGAAAATCTAAGAGATTATATTTGAGGTTGCAATATAGTAAATATGAGATTTAATGGCATGAACGTTCACTTTGGAAAACTAAGAACGAAGACAAGTTTAATGTTTATGGTATGAAAGGCAGTCGTGCAAAGCAGCTTTAGTGGACAGGGTAACTAACCATTGGAGAACAGTTTGAAGTAGTTTAGACGTGACAGAGCAGTATGGTTACGATCAATCGAACGAGATTTCATAGTTCAAGGATAGATTGGAATTGCAGCTATGGTTTTCAAGCCCCATTAAATCATCGGTTTATAGGCTTTAGGCGAATTAGTGTTGTCTGCTCGATTCGTCACCAAAGCATTCTAGAAGCTTCTGTGCATCAACTTGGAGGGAAATTTAATTTTAATTTTTTAAAATTAATAATAAAATAAATTTAAATATTGTTTGCAATATTTAGTTAATTGTTACATAAGAAAAATGTATATGGATTAAATAACCAGAACTGCCCTTTTGTGAAGAAAAGTTGTCACTCGAATTTCGACAATAAAATTGATGGCTACAGTTCTGCAAAAACGTTTTTCCTGCCTGACTTGCACTTTTCAATAGAGAACCACATGTGTGAATCAAATTGTTCGAGTGTATTTGACCCCAGAAAATTTAACAGGAGGGGAATTGATTTTAGAGCAGTTTTATATTTCTGAAACGTAAATTCTGTTTCGGAATTGTCTTTTATTCCAGAATAAATTGCAATCAATTCAGTAAATATTCTAAGCAATGAAAAATAATTGATTCTTGATTCAATTTGAAAATCCTTTTTGTAATTCAAAATTCGATTGTCTAGGTAAATATAAGAGAAGGAAAATTTAATAGTTGCGAATTATAGAAACGAAGGTAAAAATAAAAAGTTCCGAGACTGGAGAAATTAAAGAGGAAATGTCAGTCTGAAATGTTTCTTGCTCAAGGATATGACAGCCTTCACGTCAATTTGAAAATTTAATTAAACTCTTCCTCAGATTAAAAAACCAAAACCAAAATAACTAAAAATTAAAAGCACTCCCGGGAGATTACTTTTTCATATGCAATATGTCAATTTGAGAATTTATTTCGAATTTCAGTGAGCTTTAAAAACTCAACGAATGTATTTTTCACGAATGACGCTAAAGCTCAGCTTTTGCAGAGTGCGGGCTTATATCAAGAAAAATAAAGTATGATAAACTGAACTACAGCTCTCTCCTTAATTCCTTGCATTTGACACAAATCTGCCAATAAATTCCAGTCAAAAATCCAACTCAAATGTTCCCCAAATTCCAATGTATAAAATTTGATTACAATTATTTAAATATTTAAAATTATTTAAATTATTAAAATAATTAATCAAATTAAGTGAAAAATAATTAAATTTTCTATTTTGTTCTAGCATTGTAATAGGTCCTGGTAATACATTTCTGCATTTGGCATTATCCTCTCAAGACTCCTTTCCCTAAGTAGAGTAGTTCGCGTATAGTCAGCCATTTCGCAAAGTAAGTAACAAAGCACTCCAAGCTGAATTTTTATGGTACTCGAGGGGCTGCATTATAACACTCTAGTATAGGCTTTAGTTCATCATGAAATCCAAAATCTTTATTATCCGCCATGTCATCCTCGCTGAGAATCCGCACTCTCTGTAAAGCGCCTTTCCTAAGCTCACTTCGCTTCTTTAAAGCGAAACTTTTCGACATAAATTTGCGGCCGAGATCGGATAAATGCCAGGTCTAATCCACAGTTGGAATTTACGTTTCCATTGTCCCCATGCTCCCGGGAAATTTTTCTCCTCTTGGGAAATTGCGCCTCTCCTCGCGAGCGATATTTCTTTTAATCATTTCTCTACTCCACCTGGTGAATTAAAAAAAAAAGACCCACCACGCTGCAGCAAGTTTTTACCCATTGACAAATGGAGCGTAAAATTATGAAAATTTTTATCTCCACTTTTAAAATTGGCTTTTCATCACTGTTATAGATTAAACTTTAGTTGAATTGTTGTCACACAAAACAGTCGTTTGTTAAAAAATCTTTTTCACAAGTGAAGAAATTTCTTCACTATTTTTGTTTATCATTTTCTGTACACAGAAAAACTTGGAAGTTCCTTTTTGTTGCAGTTCTAATAGAACATAGGGAAATCACGTAGAAAGTGGTGCCGCCTATGAGGGTTCCTTTTTGTTGCATCTCCATTGGAACCCGAAAATCGGTTCCAATTAACACTCCTATTTTTTCTGTGTATCATTATTAATAATAAAACTAAAAAAGAAGTCAATAACAAACTCTAACAAAACTACCTTGAAAAATATGCCTGAAGTTCTGAACATTCAAATGAATGAAATTTTAAATTGATTTCATTTTAAACTCAAATTTATTCTAAAATATTGGTTTATTAATAAAGAAACTAATGTAAATGTAGAAAAGCTCATGATTCTTTCTTTTTATTTTGTAGTTGAAACAACATTTCAATATAAATTTGAGACACACTGTATAAGATTAAGTGATCACTGTACAAAGGGCTTGCCCGTTTATACTGAATAAATAAAAAAAATTTCATCTATTTGAACGTTCAGAATTTTAGGAACATCACAAAAAACTATTGGTGTGAATTTTGTTACATCTCATTTTGAATAATTTAAAACAATTGCAATTTTCATTGTGATTTCAGAAGTCTCATTTTTGTTGCAACTTTATTTGAGAAGAATTCAGCATTAAATTGAGGATCCCCGTTTTACTTTGAAATTTTTGGTTTAAAATATATATGTTCAAGATCGAACAGGAAAGTATGTCAAATTTAGAAGTGCCTTGCTGTGTACGTACATACATTTGAAATTACAAGAGGAACATTCGAGTTGCACATATATTCGCGATCCATGATACAGAGGTAGAAAAGTTTAGGTAAACAGTTTCAGGACCCGTTTCCTGTCGACGGTCGACATAAATTTTCTAGGAAGCGTCAAACTTTGACACTGTTATTTTCGACGCTAAACTATTTCTCGTCCAGGACTTCCAAGACCCTCTTTCGGCAAGTGGGGTTGAAATGCCTGTCTCTCCAACTTCAAGGAACGAGTATGCAAAGCATGATATTGAAATTTTCCCGAACTGAAGTAAAAAATTGTCTTTTTTACTCTCAATGTATAAATTTCATCGCTTTCATTTTCCTAAAAGATAATAAAACTGTGGCTTATAATTTTTAAATTATATGTTTTTTTACTTGAATAAAACATAAATGAAAAATTCTTTCAATAAGGGAAATACGTCAAATTGATAGATAGATAGATCAAAGCGCAATCAACACTTATTTGATATATTGTGTGAATATTTAATTAGAAATTTTGTTTTGTATTCAGTATAAAGTTTTGTTAATGACAGATTTCAGGTGACAAGATATATTTTCATATTATCGTTGTGAGTGACAGTTTAATGAGATATTGTGCTTCTCAACATTGACATCCAATATTGATTCTCGACAGTTCCATTACAAGCTCCAATAAGCTTCTTATAGGCATGGAATATACCAGAATTTAATTTAGATAATCTTTTCAGAATAAGCTTTTCATTAAACTTCCCTATCACAAAGTTAACATTAAAAAATTTGACTCAGTGAGAAATTAACAATACTCAATAAAAAATAATTTCCGTTTACATGTAATAAACGAAATTGTTTCAGTGATGTTTTTCCAAATTGTAAGATTTTTAGACATATATAATCAGCTTTCTTTTACTATTACCAAAAAATGTTGCGAATCGTAAAAATACGTAAGATTATAGTAAAGTAAATGGCAATGGATCTGAAGGCATAAAGAAAATTGCGAATATCGATTTGACTATTACTAAACCCAGCATCTCTATTTGAGGTAATAGAAAATGGTCCGAGAATCGTGCACGTTTGCTATTTTGGAAGCCATAAATAGGGATCGTGCTTCGAAGCTAATACTGACCCTATCCACCAGATTTTGTGGCGGAATTTCTCTCTCTGCCCCAATACCTGATCCATGAACCTGACATGGTTTGCGGTTGAACCCAAACCGAATTGGAGGTCTATGGTAACGAGAAACCAGGACCTGTTTATATTCTGCATCATGGTGCAGTTAATGAAGTCGGATTACAAATCCATGTGTAATTTGAAATTTGAATACAATATATCATTAATCTCCAGTTTAAATTAGCTGTAAACAATGATTTTTGATTTTCAAATAAATTATAATTTTGGATTTCCAATTAAAAAATAATAATTATATGGCAAATTTCAATTCAAACTTAAAAAGAATATTCTCCTTGAATTAATTCTGTAATAAGGATGAATCTTAAATTCTAAGTTATAATTTACAATCAAACTTAAAAAAATATTGTTCTCGAATTAATTCTGTAATAAGAATGAATCCTAGTTAAACTTAAAAAGAATATTCTTCCCGAATTATTTCTGAATAATAATGAATCCTGAACTCTAAATTATAGTTTACAAAAATTACAAATTACAGAGGTTCAGCAGTTCAATTCTAGGGAAAGTAGGGGATTTCTTTTTCGAAAAAGGGGATTTTAAAAAAATGAAGGAAGTTTTTTTCTTTTAAAAATACCAAGAAAGCTGCAATTCTCCAGAATCTTAAAAAATCCTCAAAAATCATAGATTCCTGTCCAGAATCTAATAAAATATTCCCCCAATTTCTAAACTTTCAGAATCTTTCGAATGCTCTATAATTTTCTAAAATCCTTCACGAATTTTAGACTTTTCAACCAACTTTTAAAATATTTTTCGTTTTCCATAAACTTGTAGATTTATTAAATCTTTTAAAATTCCAAAAAATTCCTTGCAATCTAGATTTTTTGAGTATTTTAGAATCTCCCAGAGACTTCCTGGTTCTTCCAAAATCTTCCATAGAGTTCTAAAATCTTTTAGTCTCTTCCAAACTATTTTTTTGAAAACTCAAAAAGTCTACAGAATATTAGGAAGATTCTGAAAAAAGTCTAGCAGATTTTTCAAGATTATTAGTATTTTGAGGGGGTTCTAAAGGATTCTGCAGAATTCTGGAAATTCTAATACACTTCAGAATAATATGCTTGAAGTCCTAAAAGTTCAAATGAACGAAATCTTTATTTGATTTCGTTTTAAACTCAAATTTGTTCTAAAATATTGGTTTATTAATATAGGAACTAATGTAATGATAAAGAAGCACATGATATTTCTCTTTATTTTCTAGATTGAACGATATTTCAAGATAAATTTGAGTTGAGAAAAGAAGTTCGTTGATTTGAACGTTCAAAACTTCAGGTACATTTCAGAATATTCTTGACGATTATAGAAGATTTTAGAAGATCATGGAAGAGTTCAGAAGATTTTAGACGATTTTAGATGATTCTGGAACATACTAATATATTTTGTAGAATATTAAAGAATTTTTCAGAATTCTTGAAGATTGTGTTAAGAATTCTTTAAGATTGTACAAGATTATTATAGATAAATAAAATTATTTATTTAGAATCCAGAAGGTTCTAAAAGATTATGAAAGAATCCAGAAGAATCTAAATGATTGTAGATTTTAAAACGGTCTAGAATATTTTGGAGAATTTTTACAGATTTCAGATAAGTTTTGAAGATTCTAAAGAATTTGAGAGAATTTTGGTAATCAGAAAATTTTAGAAGATTCTGGAAGAGTCTAGTATATATTCTAGAATATTGAAAAACTTTGGGATATTATTTTATAACATTATTGCAGGAGAACCCAGCAAATTCTAGAAGAGTCTCAAATATTTTGGAGAATGTTCAAGGATTTTAAATCAATTTTAAAGATTCTGGAGCACTTTAATAGATTTTAAGAGATTATCGTAGATTTTGAAAATTTGGAAATTATGGGATATTTCAGAAAACATTAAAAGATTTTTTAAATGTCACAAGTTTCTATTTCTCATAATTCTTGAAAAATTATTCGGAGAATTGAATATAAAAAGGGAAAAAAGGGAGAAAAAGGAATGAAATTATAAAAAAAGTGATTTTAGGAGATTTGCAGAATAAAAGGGGGAAGGGGGAAAAAGGAGAATAGGGGCTGATTGTGATCCCTGAAGTAAGTAAAAGAAATTATGTTTTAGCGTCAGCATAATTTTAGCTTTAGTTCAGAAGAAAAAAAAATATTAAAAAGATCTTTCTTCAATTAAATAAACTTATAATTTCACAGAGTATTTAATCTTTCTCGGGACAATCCTAATTCCCTGTTTCGCAACAAGCTAAATGTCATGAAAATGTATTCAAATTAATTTCCAGCCGGAAGTTAAAAGCAAAGTGCAACCGTTAGTGTATCCATTTGTTTTTCACCCTATTCAAGTACGTGTTTAGGCAAGAACGTTTTAATGAATAATTCACTACTGTATTTGCATGCAAGTGTAAGTGAAAGTCAAACTTCATTTCGACTTCATGATGAACTAATGGTCCTAGGTTCGTACTTGAACTCAGGGTTGGCGGTCCATTTTCATTTACGACAGTTGTGACAAAGCGAAAGCTAGAGAGACCGACAGATAAAAACAGAAAGAAAAGAAAAAAGAAGAAGAAACATAGAAATGAGAAAGAGAAAGAGAATTTAACTGAAAAATGCATTTTAGTAACAGACTTCAACAGAATGGATATAAACACACGATTTATTGAAAATTACGTGAAATTAATTTCCTGAATGTCTCTCTCCTCGCCTTTTCTTTTTATAAAGTTTCAGCACTTCTGCAGAAAAATAAAAATATTACAGAGTGAGAAAAGATTAATTTAATTTTTCACACGATACTCGGCGTGGAAAATTGCTGTAATTGGACTGAAAGTGCTATCGCATGGAAACGAGATAAAAATCAGAGGCGGATTTAAAATCGTGCATGCTAATGCTGATAAAAATGAATTATTGATTCTACAAATGTACATGAAATAATTTATTCTACATACGAATATTTTAGCCATTAAAATTGCAGTAAAACAAATATTACAGTAAATATTAAAGTAAATTGAAGTACACTTTTTAATCTAAAAATAGGGGACATTTTTTTAAAGAATAGGAATTTGGAAGAAGATAAAATTATATAGAAAATAAAATTGTAGAAGATTTTGAATACAGATTCGTAACTGGAGCACTTCAAAATGAAACATTATATAACTGAGAAAAGGTTTGCGTTCAAGGGTTGATGCCACTTTTTTCGCCTGATGAAAATTTGATTTGTGAAACGTCAATCAATAGGAAACTCTCAATTTGATGAAGAGTGGACCCGTAAAGTAATAAATGCTCACTTTTGAATGAAAAAAAATTATAAAAGCATACAAAATGTGACCCTTGAAACCACTTTGAATTTTATAAATCAGTTTTAAAAATTAGAAACAACGAAAGATTTAAATTTTCTTATTCAAGCTTAAATTCAGGGATCACAGCGGTTCAGTAGTTCAATTTTACGGAAAATAGAGGGCTTTTAGATCATCTGAATATTTAATATTCAAATGACTAAAGAGTTCTTCAAATTTAAATCTAAATTCTCATTTCGTGAGATAGACAACTTTTTTCTGCTTAAGTATCACATTTATTATGGAACACGTACATCGTACGTGTTCTTAAACGTACACGTACGTACGTCTAAGAACGCTTCTGAAAATTGTAATGTTAGAGTGATTTGATTCGTTACGTCGTTTATTCGACGAAAGTAAAAGAAGAAGTGAAGAACAAAAATGGAATAGTGTAAAACGAGTACCAGTTTGTAGAGTCAGGCTTACTTTAGTAGGAAATTCCTACTTCCGTAAACTCGTTTGTCAATAGTCTTGTTGATTTTTGTTGAATTTCCCCTTCTAAAAGTCAAGGTTAAAAAGAGAATCGGTTACGTCTCTAACCTTAGCAATTTATTAAAGAAATGATTAAATAGCAGTCTTTTAAATTTATTATATAATTTATTATTTCTTTAATATAATACTCAGAATTTAGAAAATTAAAAATTAATGTTTTTTTATCATATTAAATTGCATTTTCCTTAGAATATGATTTTTTCACCTTTCAAGCAGAAGTTATTTCCAACTTTTTGAATAATATTCTACTATAAGAGGATATATCTATATAATTACGAAATTTTTTTCTGATTTATGAAGAAGAACTAATCTAGATAAAAGGAAATTAGCAGAGATAAATTTATAGAAGAAAGTTCTTTACAAATTTCAAAAATTCAGAGCTACTACTGACGACCTCGCTGATCTGATTTCGTGAAAAGAGATGCTCTTCAGTTCGATAATGTGTTCAACAGGTGTGATAGTGCTGAAATGCACGAAGGCCAAAGACCTCAGTACAAGCTGTCGCCACGAATTTAACTAAGGGCCTTTCAAGTGGATTCTAGTAAATGTACAATGGAGTTTAAATTATGAATTTAACTCTACTCATTTTAAAATTTCCATTCACAATCTTTACATCCTCCTAATTATAGTAATAATTAAATTTTATTTGCTTGAAATTCTGTACCTGTGTCAATTTAAAATTATTTTTCTAATTTTTGTGACAAAGGATAAATTTATAAAAGTACTGTTGGTAATTACAGGTCTTTGGACATTTTTGTAAAATTGGTGATTCACTGATTGTTTCTTTGAGACCAGCAATTTAATTTTGTGTAATTTACTTTTAACTGAATGATCTGCTTTTTGTTTTTGAATTTGAATTTGAAAAACCCCAGATTTGAAAGGTAAAATAAAATTTAATTCCTAATTCAAGAATGTGTAATGACATTGTAGGTACACACTCTCGAACGAGCATACGTATATTCAAGGGCTCTTGTAGATGGATTTACGTTGGAAACTAGCAGGACCTTTTCGAGTGATTCAAATCCGATTCGCCTCATAAAAGTGCTTGAGAGTTCTGACTATAGTCACGTGATTCAATTTTCCTCCATTCAATTGATCTAAATTGCCGGTTTTTCAGTTTATGTACAACTGAATTCGACAGCCTGATGGTTCTTCACACTATCAATACGAAATAAACGTTATTTTATACGTTCCACTTTTAGAGAAAATGAACAATTCTAAAATTCTGAAAGAGTCGTTTGAATTTACAATATTCCAAATCGATTCGTTGATATAAATTAAAATTAAATATAAATTACTGGCAGATTGAAATAAAATTGTGATAAAACAACATATCAATTTAGTTAATTAAAATCTAATAAAGGAACAAAAATTATAATAAAATGAAAATATCTCTTCAATAATATTTTATCAAGTCAGGATGTTTGTCAGTTATGTGGAGATAATTGAAGTGCAAATTATGCAGAAAGAAATAATTGAAAACTCGAGAATAGCTTCCGGATATGAGAATTACCGTCACCGAGGTTTAATTAGTAATCCAATTCTTAGGTAGAGTGAACTGAGACTCTTAAATCTATGTAAAAAAAAGGGAAAAATCGATCCGATTTTAACTAGTGCTAAATTACACGCTAATTAAACAATCTAATAAGCATTTTTCAAATTGCACTCCTGAAGTAAACAAAATTTTACTTTTACTAATTAGAAAATTGAAAAAGTGCAGAATAATAAATACAATAATATCACAGAAAAATAAAATGATAAAGTTTACCTCGATTCCGGGATAAAAATTACCTGCAACAAAAATTAACTTCACAGGATAAATTTTACTCAAATATCGATTAAATTTTCTCTTATTTTTCCATGAAAACACATGTATTTTAAGAGACATGAACATAAAAATTTATACCTCTAAAAAATTACCTGCAACAAATTTTATCCTAAGTTTTTTCTGTGATGGAACTTCCACATCCTTATGGAATTCCATATGAATTTATTTTACATCAATTTCTACATAGATTTCAATATAAAATTTTACATATAGAAAACTTCCATGTAAATTTCCATATGAGATTTTCATATAGATAAATATTGCATGCTCAAATCTAGTATGGTATTTCGCGTGAAATTCCACATGGAAAGTTGGTATAGAATTCCATGTAGAATATAGCAATGTGGAATTGTATAACACTTAAGAACCAATTCCATAGAGAATTTCTATGCAGAAGTTTCACATAGGATTTCTATATGGAAATCCCATATATATATATATATATATATATTATACATATAGATCCGTATAGAATTCCATGTTATTATATGTATAAGAAATTCCATATTGAAATTCCATAAAAATATTCTAAATTTTCATACAGAATCCAGTAAGGAATTATATGCGAAAGTCGAGGTGAAAGTTCTATATAAAAATTCTAAATGGATACAGAATTTTTTGTTGAGGAAACTATATTCTATACATACATATATATATATATATATATATATATATATATATATATATGTGTGTGTGTGTGTAGTTTGTATACATACAACTAATATTTTCATTTATTGACTAAAAAGTAAAAGACTTTTGAAAATGAATTAAAGCACAAAAAGCACTCATCTTGACAACAGAGACGAATTTTCCATCTGGCTTTCAACGAGATGAATCGAGATAAAAACACGTTTTTAAGGATCTTTCTTCAGGTGAATGTGACCTCCTTGTAAAGAATATCCTTCTTTGAAGAATTTTCGCGACTCGTTGGAAAAAGTATTATTGGTCTTTCGTGTACCTGCCAGGCAGAAAGATCGAGGGCCCATTTCTATCATCGATAACGATATCCTTTGCCGTCGTTCTACTCACAAGGACGCGTCTGGAGGAATAGACGTGGAAGAAAATAGGGGAAAGGAAGGAGGCGGTAAAAAAAGAAATATTCCGCCATCTTCATGTCACGAGTATTGTATATGTGTAGACGAGATTTCAGGTGCTCGCCGTTCTAGAATTTGTCCCTGAGAATGGGTGATATCCTTCTTTGGTGTTACAATAAACCGTATCTATCGCGAATTCCGGCATTTTTCACGACCCAACCTAGCCTCCTTTTCCCGAATGGAAAAGATCTATCTTCATGAAAGGCTATGCCTGAACCTATAGATATATAAACGACCATATCCGGCAGAAATAAATAAGCTACATAAAAAAGGAGAATTGAGAAATAAGTTTCAAACAGTAATGCATCAGCCTTCCAAGGATTATCCATTATTTCTCTTTCATACCATGTGTGAAATTTTCACATATTAAAAATAACAACTTGCTTTCAATTTTGCTAAGAAAAAAGTAATGTCTGCAGATAACAGGGAACACAGTTCCTACTTTTTTTACTTTTGCCAAAAATAGAGGACTTTTGGAGGATGATAAAATTATAGAAAATTCTGGAAGATAAGCGACCCCTATAGCTCCAAATATTCCCTGAATATTGCAGGAATATTCTTCTGCAAGATTGGGAATATTCCATATAATATTTCATCCATGTGGCTACAATTAAGAAATCTCTGCAATCTGCAATATTGCAGGGAAATATTGCCGTAATATTTCTTTACAAGATACTTTTTATAACTTCGAGATTTGCTGGTACGTTGCATGGACATATTCACGAAATATTGCAGTGCAATTTTTTTCGTATTGAAAGTTGCTAGAATGTTGCAAGGAAATATTTAAGAAATATTGTGGTGCAATATTTTTCGCATTAAAAGGTATAGGAATGTTGCAAACAAATATTGACGAAATATTTTAGTGCAATGTTTAGGCTTTTTTTCTTATATGTTGCACATTAACGTGCGATATTGCAAGTTACGGACATTTCTTAATTGCAGCCACATTGATGCAATATTATATGAAATATTTCCAATTTTGCAGAGCAATATTTCTGCAATGTTCAGGGAATATTGCGAGCGGTGGGGGAAGATTCTAGAGTATTTTATAAATATGCTCGAGGATTCCAGAAGATTCTGGGAGAGTCTAGAATATTGTAGAGAAATGCAATAGATTTTTGGAAATTTTTGAAAACTGCAGACTTCTAGAAGCTTCTAGAAGATTATTTATGGAATAATCCAAAATATTTTGGAATGGTTTAGAATATTTTAGATAATTTTAACAAGTTTTGGAAAATTTCGAAGACTCAAGAAGATTTTAGAAGACTCTGAAAGAATCTAGAAGATCTCGGGTGGTTCTAGAAGATTTTAGGAGTCTTTAGTAGATTTTTGAGAATTTTACATGATTCTACTTCCAACTCTCAACGAGTTTCAAAAAATCTATAAAAGCATAAAATATTCTACAAAATTCAGGAAGGATGAGGAAAAGTCTATAGAAGCTTCGAAAAAGGACCCTAGAAGATTCTGCAAAAGTCTAGAAAAATGATGAGTATTGCATTAAACTCTAGGAAAAGTCTAGGATAATAATGAAAGATTTAGAAGAATTCTAACAGATTCGAAAATATTTTAATAGATCCTAGAAGTTTTTCAAGAAAATAAAATACATAAAAATTGCATAAACTATTACAAAATTCTAGAATATTCTATAACAAGTTTCTGAAAGAAGATAGAAAATGCTGTTCAATTGGTAAAAATAGAAAGTTTAGGGAAATTTCCAAAAGTTTAGTGCACTTTATGGTTGACAAAAATTTCATTTTAAAATTTTAATTGAAAAATTGTACAACAATCATAAGATATAAAATTACGGTTAGAAGATATTAGGAATAGAATTATGAGAATAAATAAAGCTATAAAAGAGTATAAAAGAGTATCCGATTATAATTAACTTCAGCAAAACATAATAGTTTTCACTGTATATAATTAACAAAAGTCAAGAAATCTAATTGAAAAGTGCTTCTGGCAAAGAACTCGATGTTTAACAATATCTGAAATTTCTTAGTCCATGGAGGGAAGGTGGTTGAAAGTTATGAACTTTCTTGGAAGATTCTGACGCTAAAAGTTAATCAAACCGGTTGAAAAGGGAAGATTACAATCTCTTTCGTATTGATTAAATAAAGCAATTAGTGTACTTTAAAATTACTGCTATTAAACATGTTAATTTTAATCTAAACTTTAATTTTCTCATTAGAATTATTTCTAAGAAAGACTGTGTCCACTATTTCAACTCTCGTCTACTGGAATGAACAAGTTTTCCTTGTTCACCCCCCTTATCGCACGCGAACCTGAAATTTAATAATCTTTGAAATAGTTTGTAAAATCCAAGAAAATAACCGCATTGTTAAATAGAAAAAATTTTGAAAGAGAAATCTAATTGCGAATTAGAAGAAAATAAATTGAATCTGCAATTGTTTATTTAACATTAGTTATTAGAGATTTTGTATTTTTTTTTCGTTAAAAAAAACCGTAATTTTGATTCAATATTCTTCATTGATAGCTCATTTTCTTCTTCAA
The DNA here is from genome assembly GCA_037177015.1 of Euceroptres primus. Lineage (NCBI taxonomy): Eukaryota > Metazoa > Arthropoda > Insecta > Hymenoptera > Figitidae > Euceroptres > Euceroptres primus. The sequence goes on from JBAGKK010104682.1 coordinate 17,252, forward strand.
AAATACACTATCAATGATGAAGCTTGAATCAAAATTACGATTTTTTTCTAAAGCGAAAGGAAATCTCAAATAACTAATACTAAATAAACAATTTTAGATTTAACTATTTTTGTCTATGTAGAACATTCATTTCTCTTTTAAAATTTTCTATATTTACCAATATAATAATTTTTCTCGATTTTATAAACCTATTTTAAAAACTTGAGGTACGATAATAGGGATTTAATTCATCGTGTCTATCGAAGTTTATTGAAAGTTTTGCACATTCAATACAGATCGCTGTTGTGATCTCAGCAAATCCCTGTTTCTGAGACATCACACTAAAGCTTACATCAAGCGACATGATCAAGTTTCAGACAGTACGCTACACAACTCCGATATTTGTGGAAATCTAGGTTACATTTTACACATTACAAAGTTCCTACTCAGAGTGAGATAAATCTGATACCCTTGTAACTACGACACTTCTCCTAACTAAATAATTCACTAATTAACTTGTAGAAACTCAAGCTCATAATATAATACTTTGATACTTACAAGTACAAAATATTAACTTCGCTTCACATTTTTCGTATAAATATTCATGATGTTAGAGTATTAAAATATTCATTAAAATTTTAAATTTGTACATGAAGTCATATTTTAATCCTGACCCTTAGAGCTTCTCTAAAATGCACATAAATGTACATTTTAACGATCTTGTAAAGTTAAATTTTGATGAACTTTGGAAAAGTCAAATGAATATTTAAAAGAAATGTTTCAATGAATATTTAATAGCATCCACTATTAGGAACTGAAGAGCAAATTGAGATTAATATTGAATTTTATAAATAAACATACCTGTTAACAAAACTTTAATTTCCTTTTAAAATTTATAATTCCATAATTTTTTACATATTATGCACAATAGAGTGAAATTTTTGAAGAAGTTATATTTGCGATGGTGACAGCTGCTATACTAATCAAATATGTAATATAAAATGTTCTCAGATAACGCGTAAGGCGAGCATTTATGGCTTTGCCTTGCTTGCTGGAAGCTCAGGCAAATACAAAAGTGCTTTTCTTTGTTATAAATCTCCCTCCATATTGCTTCTCGCGTAAAGTTATTTTTTATAGCGTCACAAATATAAGACGCAAAATGAGAGAGAGAAAAAAATGTTATGAGAATTGGAATGAAAGCTTCCCTCTTCAAAGAGCAATCACAATAACAAAGATACAAATGGCTCGCATTCAGGATGAGGAAGAGTCGCTTTAAGAAATGAATACAATTTCAATTTGTAAAAGTAAAACATTTCTTGAGATATATTAACTTGATGATATTGTTGAGTACATTAAAAATACTCTCTCCCCTTATGTTTCGTAAATAAAAAGGAATCTTAAAGTTTTTAGAAATAAGAAAATAAAACTCTTCAGATCTTATTCCGTTGCTTGCAGACCATTCAGGGTAACCAGAGTCAGAGTCATAAATAATTTTCTAGCCAAGTTCAAACTCGTGCGAATTACTTCCTTTTTAAGTTTCTCCCTTGGGTGGATTCTAGCTCATTCCAAGAAATATAATCGCGTAAAGGTGCAAATAACGGTACATTTTTCATCCTTCATTTCCTTTAGACAATTTATAGAGTTTCTATCTCTAAATCTCTGTAAACTTTAGCCATTTCTCATTTTTATGCAGCGATTTATTTCAGTTTAAATTTCATTCCTGTATTTTTTTAAAACTAGACAGCCTTTTAGAATAAACTAGAGAAGACGTTTGTAAGAGCGTGTGCTGAAAATCTTACGAGAAACCTTTTAAAGTTTTTTTGAGAGGAACATTTTTGTCAATAGTGACAAAGCATGCAGAAGGAGACGAAAAGAAGTTTCTTTGATGCTGAAAATTTATCTTACAGCAATTAAGTATGTAAATTTAAATCTCTTTTATAACTAGGTTTGTTTGACTTTAGCCTCTCGTGTGAATAATGAGGACGCTGTTTTAGGGACGTGAATTCCAAGGGGAAAAAAGCACGATTTTCTAACTTTGAGAAAAACCAGCGTTATTTCTTTAAATTTGAGGAGAAAACCTTCATTTTCTACCTTTTCACTATGTACCTGTTTTTAATTATTCGCAACATATTTAATATAAAAACTGTTATTAAAATTAATATTTAGGATAGAAAATCCTCTGTAAATGAAATAAAATTCATCTGGTAAAATTCCATAGAATTTTTATTAAATAAAGTACTTTTCATTTCAAGAAAATAGGTTGATTCAACGAATTTTTATTGGTTGACTCACCTTTTTTCTAAGACAATTAATTTAAATTTTATCCTTCAAGAAGCTTAATTTTCAGCGTTTTCTGGATGGAGTAATTGCCTATTATTGGATAGTGACCCTAACTCACTGTCACCATACTGATGGGACTGCTACCTTCCTAAATTTGTCAACGAATTTTACGACATTGTCAGGTACAATTTCCCCGAACAAGCTTTCCAACCAGACTATATTGTGTTAAAGGGAAGCAATTGAAATTTTTTTCATTCAGTCCACCTAAAGCAATTGACCCCAGGGCTTGGAAAAAGTTCATCTAGTTAAATTCTAAAATAATTCTGTAAACTAACATAAAAAATTATAATTTCAATAAAAAAGTCAAGAAAAGAAGATAAAAAATTTTAATTTTACGAGAAAGGTCCAAGATTTAAATATGAAAATCGTCCATTTTTAAAATTGTACATTACATTATCGGGATGTCCAGCGACCAGGAAATTTTAAATTCCCGGGTTTTTCCCGACAACATTTTTAATTTTCCCGACTAATTTTAAATTCTTTATTTACATAGTTTTTCTCAGGCTAATGCTATTAATGATTAATGTTATTAATGTTATTAATTATCCTAAATAATGTATAGTTCGTCAATTAATCAAATTAATAAATTAAATTATCCACTTTTTTACATTTCTGAAAAAATAAAAATTAATATTCATTTTAATTTGTAAAATTTATCCTTTTACTCTTTTCAAATAGGTAGCTGTAAATAAAGTCTAAAAAAGTCGATTTTGCCACAAAATAAAAAAAATTCCGATCGTGAATAAAATTTCCCGGGGTTTCCCGGTTTTTTCCTCGTGAAACCAAATTCCCGATTTCCCGGTCCGCTAGTCACCCTGATTATAAAATGCAAATTTCAGGTTGATTAACTTAAAAACTTGAATGCATTAGTCACTTAGAAACACTTAGAAACACTTAGAAATTATATAATTTCTATCGATTGAAATTTTAAACAAAAGGAAATGTAAAAAATATGTAACAAATAAAATATACTACAAAAATAAATTAAATCTCACCAAAAACAGTTGGCGTAATTTTTATGGTAAAACAAAATTTTTTAATATATTTTTTACTTTTTAATAATGATTCACGAATTGTTTGAACTTGGCCTTTTTTATTTCAAATATTCAATTACGCTTAATTTATATAAAAAATTAATACTGAAATAAGAGGCCATCCATAAATTACGTAGCAGCTTTGGGGGGAGGAATGTTACGAACTATTTCTGACATCTCAAAGCTTATAACAATTTTGTTTAATACTAAATGATTAAAATAAAATGTTAAAAAATTTTTTCATAAAAACTCGCATAAAATAGTCACTTCGTTTTAGCCAGCTGTTTCCTAAATAGTTTAATTTTTTTTCTTCTTATTTTAATACACTTTCCTTTAAAAACTTAATTAACGTTTGAACATAATTCTAATAATTTTGATTAGAGCTCTCGGGTGGTAATATAACTAAAAATACAATTATGAAAATTACATAACAAAGAGGCTGGGGGTCCAAACATTTTTGTTACTACTTGTTACATCACTGAAAAAAAAGTTTAGCTGGATTTTGTCTTCTAAGAACATATAGCTGTGTTACTTAAATATATAACTGTTTTAGATAAATTTTTCCATCTAAAAATTTTGTTGATAGAAAAATTTAGCGAAAATAGTTGTATATTTAGATGACACAGTTATATTTTCTTGGAAGACGAAATCCAGATATACATTTAGTTGGAACGGCTACATCATGTTCTTCAGTAATGGGTCTAATTTTTAAAAAAATATGTTACGTAACTTATGGTTGACCCCTAAGTATTGGCGGAGTTTTTGCACACGAAGTGGTTCTGGTGAGATTAATGTTAATTAATGTGAGTTTTAAATTTTCCAGATTGATTTTCAACTTGTTTCACATTTATGGGAAACTGTGTTTAAATTTAATTTTAAAAGAAAATTGAATTTATCCAGGATTTAAAACTTCCTGGCTAATAAAGTTTTGAACTTGGAAAACCCTGAAAGTAAAAAAAGTTAGCAATTTGCAGAATTGGATTTGTGATAACTTGTAATCGCAGTTTTAAACGGACTGTCAGTTCAACAGTTCAAGCTTTAGTAGTTGAATCGTGGGTCCAAGTTGTGTCTATAAAATTACTCGAGTGTTGAATACAACTATAGATGAAGTTCTATACAACACGTCCAGCTGAACTTGAACAAATCGATTCACAATCAATTAGGAAACTTGTAATGGGGTTGGAGGAAGGGGAGAAGAGCCAAAACAGACTAAGCCATAAACTTACTACTTCCTAGGACTTGTGTTAACCACTTCAGGCAAAGTAAACGTTCGTTGATCGGTTTGTCAATTCATTTATTATAAATTACAGGACTAAAGTGCTTAGTCATTTTCATGCTTATAGAAATCTTTTATTTAATTAATTAATTTTAAGTAGTCTTACTATTTTAAATTGCAGAGAAAATTTGTCGTTTTGTACCGTTTATTTTACAATTGGATTTCATCAACTGAATTTGAATGAATTTCAAATTGATGATCCAATTAAATATTGGTAACTATAATTGGTTTTTTTCCCATTTTAGATTTGATAATTGAAAATCTATTCACCTTCAAATTAAAAGTAAATTTAACCTGTGAATAAAATAAAATTGCAGTTGAAAATAATTTAAAGTCTGTTAATTCAAGGTCAGCTCTTTTGAAAAGAGATTATGTAGATGAGTGATGGACACTGTCAGGAGAAATTTAGTTTAAGAGCACTTTGCATCTTTTTAAATGCAATTATGCAAATTATATTACGAACTTGGAGACTCAGGTAGAAATGTGCGGTTCTGGTATTTAAAATCACTTGCTTTGAGATCCTATGCTTTGTAAAATTTACATGGAATACAAATTATTTACGAATTTTCGGAAAAAAATTTTTATAGAAAAATAGGGGACATTTGGAGGAAGATAAAATGACATAGAAAATAAAATCGTAGCCAATTATGAATGATCAATCAATATTTAGGAGCACTTTTGAAAATCTACGTAAAAGGTTCTTGAATATACTAGAAGAATCTATGAAGTATAGAGAATTTTATAAGATTCTGGAACAATATAGAATATTCTGGAGAAGGAAATTTGAAATTTGAACAAATTTTGGGAAGTTTTTTGAAGACTCTAGACTCTAGAAGATCTTAAAAGATTCTGGAAGAATATAGAAAATTCTGGTACGTTCTAGAAGGGCCAAGAAAATTTTGGAGGATTCTCTAGAAAATGTTGGGAGTCGTGTAGAGTCTGGAGAGTTTTTTCAAAACTCTGGAAGAATGTGCAAGTCTCTGGAAGATTCTAGAATATTTTGGAAAATCTAGAAACTTCTAGAAAAGCCTAGTGGATATTGGACAATTTTCGAGGACTCTGAACGACTGTGAAGGTATCTAAAAGAGTATATTCTAGAAGATCCTAGAAGATTCAAAACATTCTACAAGATTCTGGAAAAGTCTAGAAAAATGTGGAGTATTCTTTTAGATTCTAGGGGATTATAACAATCGTCGAGAAGATGTTTGAAGATTCTGTAGGATTCTGGAACACTGCAGAAATATTTTTATTGTTTCTAGAAGTAATGAAGAAAATAAGATTTCAAAAAGTATTTTATAACAATTAGTATATTAATAATTTAATAATGTAATAATTAGAATCTGTTAATTGTGTAATAATTAGATTCCATATTATAGTATTAGTTTAAAAAAGCAAATAATCAGAGAATCAGTTATGCAAACTTTAATACTAAATTAGCGAGTCAGAAACATATCCTATCTTGATTATCGTTCGTATTAAAATCCGTCTACCGCTCTCGTTTCGGAAATTAATTCTGATTCAAATTCAAATTATGATAAATCTATTAACTTACTGGCAGATATTAATTCAACCTCCAAATTGTAAACAAATCAACGGATTTGAAATTCACCTAATATTTTCATTTGAATTTTCGTTTTCATAACCCCTCATTTTTTAATAACAGAATATGAATAAATAAAAAATGAAACATTCTCTTCAAACCAAAAAAAAAAAAATTAAAACCAATTTCATTATATCCACTAAACTGTGTTGTTGAATCAATGATTTGTTTTACATTTTTGAAAAGGCAGATTAATTTTGGTACTAAAAGTCTTCAAATGTGAAAATTGAATGAAAAATGAGTGACTTTGAAGTGTCACCCTTACTAAATTTGAATTTAAAAATACTGTCATTTACACTTCTACTTTTTTTCTCTCAATATTATGCAAAATTCACATTTTCAGTTGGGTACGAGAATGAGTGGTTGGAAGGATTGTGAACTAGTTGGGGGATGGTTGATGCATGGTTAGGTTCAGGATTGGCTCGTACTTGAGGGTCGTTCAGAATAAATCACGGGCGATGAATATTAATACGCGACTACCCGATACGGATGCAGCCTCACAAAATCTATTTCGAATGAATGAAAGAGAATTTTCTAGGATTCGTTTGGAAGGAATACCGTCAGACTGTGCGAATCTTTCACTATAAATTGTCCCAGGATTTGAAAGCGTGAAAATCCAAATTTACGGATTAAGTTAGAGAGATATTTTACTATTACTCCTGAGAAAATCATATTAAAAATTAACTTCTAAAAAAGCTCTTAGAAATTACTTAAGATCCTTTTTCGATGAGTAAAAGCAGTATTTAAAATTTAAGTACCATTCAAGTAGCATTTTAAGAAACAAAGACATGGATCTTAAATAAATTGGGATGAAAGGTTGAAAATGAAGAGGAAAAAGGGAATATAGTGGAATATAATATAGTGGATTTTCCGGGCCGAATATCTTCCAAAATGCAAATTCGTGCCAAGGGTAATGTTGATGCATCTGGCAAGGTTGCATATCCATTAAGCAATTGGAACAAGATAGGGAATAATCATTACTGGGGTGCTAATTTGATTGGATGAATTTCATTTGAATACTCCAGCCTTATCTTGCAATTCATGACTACCAACAACTTTCCCCTCTCCATTTTCCTTTAAGACCCCACTAATGTCTTTTTTCTTCTCGAGGGTCATCTGGAATAATGCTCCATAAAAATAAATTACTTATTCTGCTTTTTGGATTTCATTATAGGATAGAATTAATTGTTACGAGTTCAACAGAGCGCACATAATATTTATTAGTTATTGTTGCTGATAGGTTTCCAAGAACCTATTCCAGTATAAATGACAATAAAATACTTTTCAAATAAGTATTTTTAGTACCATTTTGATGAAAGTTATTTCACTTTACTTTTACTTTATATCTTTTTCATACTGAAATAACGAGTCACTGTTGGATAACATTTTTTCAAATGAGAAAAATTGCTTTGCAAAACTCTTTTTTAATCGAGAAATATGAAACTTTTACGTTAAGAGCTTTTACAGTGTTTTTTGTAAACAGAGCAGATAATATGAAAGGTGAATGTAAATGTAAAGGGTCGTTTTGACAAAAACAGCTTTTTTCATGTTTCGTGGCACGTTTTGGAATAAAGAGCCTAGTTGACAGCTTGTGACCTATAAAAAATTATTGGTGCACAAACGTCAGACGTGAAGAGAATACATGTGCAGGGAACTGCCCACAGGATTGAGAGTGTAAGTGCATTTTAGCGTTGAAACACTAAAAGCAGCCTCAGGCATGTTTCACCATTCACGGCTGGAAAATCTGAGATTGCTCTACGGAATGGGACAAATTTAGATCCAACTTTGTAACTGCCATTCGTAAACGTTGGAGCAAGTCATTTCCTTATAGATTTATACCTACGATATTCAACTTTGAACTTTATGGTTTGGAATTCGCACTAGATTGAAATCCTGAATCTAACTATTTCCTTCATTGCAAAAAATTGGAGTTGTACTAGATTGAAATCTTGAATCTAACTATTTCCTACATTGCAAAAAATTGGAGTTGGTTTTATTAAAATTTTTATTGAAATTAGGTTCTTTTTACAAAGATAAATTGCCGATAAATTTTATCAGGAAAGCAATTGTAACAGGAAATGTTTGTGTCAAAATGAAACCTACTAAAAATTAACATTTTCTAAATAAATATCAAAAATGAAGAATTTATAAATGTAAATAACATCAGTTCACTAAAGTTCGCAATGTTTACAAAAAAAAAAAAAAAAAAACAAAAAACGCAAGAAACAAATTTTTTTTAAAAACGCACAAGACCTAAAAAATTGTATTGCTGATAATGGTTCTGTTTGATGTCTGATGATACCCAAAAAAGTTTCAACTCCCTAGCACAACCGGATTACACCCCAATTCAACCCCTAAGATAAAAAATTCACGAAAAATACCCTATCTGCTAGACATAAAATTGTATTGCTGCTCGGTCACCAAATTTTATCCGCAATAAAATATTAGGTCTCGAGGTTAGGGTATTTTTCGTTTTAAGTTTTTTTAAGTTTTAGGGGTTGAATTGGGGTGTGATCCGGTAGTGCTCGGAGAATGCAACATTTTTGGGTGTCTTTGGACATTAAATGGAATCATTATCAGCAATAAAATTTTAGGTCTCTTGCGTTAAAAAAAAATTTCTTGCATTTATGACGTCCTATCTAATGAGCCTAAAATCTAATTACACTCATCGCGCGTAATAAGGCCGGCCGTAATAGGGCCGGCTTCAAGGCTCTTCACACTTGACTGCTTCTGTCTCCCCCCCCCCCTGAGCATCTCGCGACGGCGCCATTGCTTGGACAGTCATGGCCGCCAGAAGTTGTTTACATCGCGACTCTCTGCGCATTTACTTTTGTACGTTCAAAGACTATATACGCGGCCCTGAGTGTTGACATAAGAGTACTCACTCGACGCTTTAAATCCGGTTCAAACTGGATTTTAATAGTACCCATTATAGTGCCGTCTACTCCTGAGGCCGGCCTTATTACGCGCGATGAATGTAATCGAAGTTGATCACAGAATCAACGTTCCCTTATAATCCATTTATTAATTGAAGTTACAGATTATGTAGTTCTAAGTTTTAGGTGACTCGAATTTCTGTGACTTCACAGCACTGGCAGTGATCCCTCTTTTCAAGCTGATTTCGTCTCTGATTCCAACCTTGAAATAAAGGCAATCGTGAAGTTGCTGAACTCTTAGGAAAGATTTGGATAGTAACTTTTAGAAATGAGACTTACCGGATTTATCTGATGTTTTGAGTTCGTTGGTGGTCAGTAAGTTGTTGAATTACAAAGGTTGAATTTGGAATCCTCGGTAGATGGTCCACAAGATTTGAACCTGTTCGGCTCTGGTCCTGAAGAACTTCGGTGCTGAATTAATTGGTGGAACCCGTCTGGCTGAGGTTCCGCTGAGGTTTTGAAAACGCAACAATCAATCACCACTGATTGATAATAATCCACTCCAAGTATGGAATTTCACTGATTATGTATTTTAAATATGAAGTTGAACTGACTCGGTTTTACAAACCTCCGGCGCACAGAGATTCGGTGAAGGCAGAGTTTTCCGACGTGTATTAGAATTAGGAGACAAAGTACACTCGGGTCAGACTGGCTGGTTCCCACGAGTGACCCGTCACACGTGGTGAGCTCTAGTGTTCGAACTAACTTTTTGGGTCCTGGACCCGCTGCTTATATCCTAAACATGGTTAGCTGGCTTGTCTATTGCCTACACATAGTGCCTTCTCATTTTGCCTACTGGCACCCTGCACTTTAATTTTAGTCTTGCCTACTCCTAAATCATTCGTTAATGGTCCTTGTGACGTCAGTGTCTGCTTTGAGGGTGGAAAGACCGCTGAAAGGGATATGATCCCTTAGATGCTATCGGTTGCCGCTGGTCGTGTGTCAAGTTACAGGTAGCGAGTCACAGTCACAACAATTACAAATATAATGGAGTAATACAAATGTGTGACAAATGAAGTACAGATCATGTACGTTGATTAATAATAATATTGACAATGACGATAATAATAACCGCAGCATGTGATACATGGGGTACAGAGCATGCATAATAATACATAATGGTGATATTGATGATAATAATAGTAGTAGCCGCGGGGACGTGACACGTTTTTGCTTCCTCAGAGAGGATACTTTTTTGTAAACGTTGCGAATCAATCACGGTAAACGAAATGAAATTGTATACTTCTTTTCTCCAGTAAAATAGAATTTTCTATACTCAATATAACAGTTCTCAAGTGGAAAATTTATGGCTGTCTATCATAGGTCATGAAGTAAGTTTACGTTGGAAAAGACTAGAACATTTGAGTTCAGTTGGCATGGAAGATTTAAGGACCAGTGGAGATGGTAGATACGAAATTTACAGTAACGTACTCGAGCTGGAATGAAATCGTAGAATGTTATGAGTGAGTTGTAATTTCGCTTGGTCATGGATAATTCGTTTGTTTATGAGCTCATAAAAGCATAGTTTTCTTTCCCTCGTACAAATTCACTTTGAAAGGTAAAATTCTCTTTCGTGTGCCAACACACCCTATGATTCCAGGTTATTATACTGCATTTGTTAAATTTGCATTTTTTATGCCTCTCTTATAACTTTTAAAAAATACTATCACTATACATGTAGCTAAATATTTTATGGCATCTCCAAGAGCCTTTAAAAATCGTTGATGAGGGTCTACTTTTTATTAGATCATTTTAAAATAATTCCCATACTTTTATGTGGTTATATTATTTTTTCAGGTCAAGGAAAAAAGTAGGTAGATTAAAGGGAAAATAGATTATTAAAGAAACAAAATTTTTAAAATGAAAATTAGATTACGTTTAGAAGCAGAAAACGACACATTAATAGATATTTTTCTAGTTTCTCTGAATTCTGGAAGAAGAGTAAATGAATTTCGATTTTCTTTAGAAAAAGATTTTTCAATGGAATTTCTGAACTCTTGATATTGGCTGTAAAGCTGAGATTTTTACTAGATAGACTGACTGGTGAGAAAGATTATTTCGTTTTCATCCATACAGGATGTGGAGATAGAAATACTCGACATTTGCATCTTTATCGAATACACATTGGATTACTGGTAATTCATTGCTCCACGGAAACAGCGAGATAGAAGGATCTTTTTTCCTCGCAAACTTAGCTTGGGACCGGATCCTGGAGTTTTATTACATTTTTATTCCCCTAGTCGGATTTACATCTATCTTAAGTAGGATGTGGTCTTGGACCTAGTCCAACGGAAGAAAGATTCTTAGATACTCAAAACAAAGGAGTTCAATGTCAAAAGGCGAAATACCTTCAGAGTTAATTTAGTTTTTATATATTCAAAAATTAGGGGGTAATAATAAGAAATTCCTTTTCCTCAATTTCGAAACCTTTACACAAATACTCGCATAAATAGCATAATTATCCACCTATTATCCTTTAGAAAATAGAAGTTAAATTCAAGTGAAAAAACAGAAATTAAGCTGCATTATTAGTTTGTCGAGTAAATGGTTTGGGAAATCGTTCATATAATGGGATTCCAGTAATACCATTTGGCATAGTTTTGTTTCCAGTATTGTGCGATCAAGGACTCTGGGTTTTAGTGGATGATTGGACACGTGAATTACTGAATGTGTATTTCCCATAAGACCAGCGGCGAACGACTGCTCTTTGCACAACCCCAGGGAAATATGAAATTGAATTGTTAATGCTGAATAATAACCGAACATTCGCGCAGTCTTGTTATTGGAAAACGATAATATCAACCAATATTATTGAACTCGTAAACTCCTCTGCAAGAAGCAATCAACATGACAGTCAATGATATTTTTGCTTCTAGTTTCCGATAAAGATATATCCAGCCTTTAATTTCTCTCTGGACATACCTTTTGAAAATCCAGCTTTTATTCATTGAAATAAAATGTGATACAAGAAATAGACGACTGAAAAAAAATTTTTTTTCTAAATAAAATTTAACTCGAAATATTTGAAATTCCATATGACATTTTCATATAGAATCACATAAAGAATTCTGTAAAGGCATTCCAGACGGAATTTGGATATTTGAGTCAATATGGAATTAATTCTATATGGAATTACCATGGAGTGGTTTACATATACAGAGTTTTTTCACCTGGGTAAAAATCGCAACAGTTATGAGAATCGATAATAAATGATTCTCGGAATATTTTTATAAGGGAATGGATAACGATGGTATTTGGTAACAATTTCGGCGAATGTAGCTGGGGATGTGGAAAGCTATCTGATGATGAAATTTCGCAAATCACTGCTTACGAGACCTGCATGGTTGAAAGCTCAATTGAGATTGGTTGCTGATGTATTTGCATCCCTTATTAGGAGGAATGCTTACCCACGATCGGTGGATTTAATTATACCAAATTCTCTCTACGTTGCTTTAAGACAAAGGGACACCAGGAACCTGCAAACGCGTAGGTACACCCACAGGAAATGAGAGAGACATCTAATTAATTTCTCCTTTCAATTGCAAAATTATGCACACTGCCTTATTATTCTCTATTTATAAACAAATAAATAACACTAAAAAAGTGTAATTTAAAGCTTAAAGCATAAAAGTAATTTAAAAATACTCTAAAAAGCCTGTGAATTCCGAAATTAAGCTCCTAACGCTTTTCATTTACTTTTAGTTTTTCAAAAACAATTACTTATTTTCCTGCTATGGATTTTTTTGGACGAGAGTTTTGGAGGGTAGAAAAGAATCTCTCTGAAAATCGTTTGGAAGGATTTAAGCTACGTTTAATTCTGAAGATGGGAATTCTGGGTGGTTCTCGTAAGGATTTATGTAAAAGTACGTATGCGTGAATTTCAGGTACGTTTCCATGAATAAAGTTGTCATCGCATTCATGAAACCTGCTCCACTTTAGATTTATAACGGTCTGTATTTAATTCTGCTTGTCGCTTTTTAACTTGAGGATTGATAAATGGGTTTTGAAATTTACATTAAGAAAATTTGACAGCCTTTAAAAGTGTACTGAAAAATGTTGTAAAAATTTTTGACAATTGAACGATAAAATTAATTACTCTAAATTGACAATAATAAAAAGAATAAAAAGTTTTCTCTTATAGAGAAATTGGAAAATCAGTTCCATTTGAGTTGAAATTTCCAGTGGATGAAGTGCGAACAACCGATTCGCTTTGACCTGTAAAACGATCCTCTCAGAACTCGATAAATGCAAATTTAGACTCTATTATTAGACCTTAAAAAAGTGGAATATTCGTTGGAAAAGCGAAGTCCAATTTGCAATATATCCAAAGGGAGAGCCAGATCACATCGATGCTTAGGGGATTTTACCCTTTTTCCTTCTTTATCGAATCGAGTTTTTCCAGGTCAATGTAAGGCTTAAAGTCCCCAATTACTAGAAAGGAAAAAAGGTAGAAAATCAATCGATAAGCCAAGTTTCAGACGTTTAATAATCACGTTTACGACAACACGTGGATTTCTCGATATCGAGAATAGACATAAATCTGTGTATACTAAGGTCATAAACTTGAATACTTTCTTTTTATGACGTCGCCATCAATATCGAGAAACAATTTTCTATTGATCGTTTTGTATCTTTACGTCTTCAAGACAGGAGGAGCAAAACAATAAAAGCTTCGATTGTCAATGGACTGTAAAGTGGGCGGAAGGACTTTTTGTTGCAATAAAAGTTAGGTGGAAGAGAATAATAGCGGGAGCTGGTAAAACTGAGAAAGTTTGGATTTAATTACTCTAAGTTTCGAGAGTTTCCAGATACAATGGAAATTCACAAACCAATGAGAAATATGAAGAAGGAAATATGCGAATTACTATTTGCTCATTTGTTGTTCTCGAGTTCATTTAATTATTCTTCCGGATGTTTTACAACATTTTTAAAATTAATTAAAATTCAGAATGAGTCTGTATTTTCTTTCGTAATACTTCCTTATTGACCCTCATCACTGCAGGAATCATGGTCGCTATTTTTTAAATAGGAAAATAGGGGGCTTTTCACCAAAAATAGGGGACTTTGTTCTAAAATTTTTTGTTATTTTGCAGAAAGATAAAATTATAGAAAATTTTGGAAAATTAGTGACGACTTTAGAATTTTTTTAGATTTGCGTAACAGATTTTCTGGGAGATTCTGTTATCCTAGCAGATAACGAAAGAATCTAGGAGGATTTTGGAAGAATCTAGAAGATTGTAGAATGTTATGAAAGAATTCAGAAAATTTTCGAAGATGCTACAAGATTCAAGAGCAGTCTAGAATATTTTGAAGAATTTTGTGAAGATTTTGAAAGACTGAAATAATACGAATATCGACGAAAAAGTTTAGAAATATCTGAAAAAAAGTTCTAGATGATTTTAGAAGATCCTAAAAAATTCTCGAGGATTCTAGAAGATCTAGAATTTTGTGAAGAATTTTTAACAAACTTTAAGGAATTTTTTTTAAATTCTAGAAGTCTTTAGAAAGAAGATTCTGAATATCTTTGGAAAATCTAAAACATTCTGTAAGGATTCAGAGAATTTTGGGGAATTTAGAAGACTCTCAATGAGTCTGGAATAATCTGGAAGATTATAAAATATTCTAGAAGATTATGGGAAAGTTCAGAAGATTCTATGAATAATAAAATATTCTAGAAGCTTTGGAAAACTCCAGAAGAATCTATGAATAATCCTAGAAGATTTTGGAAGAGCCTAAAGAATATAAAAGATTCTGGAAAAGTCTAGAAAATTGCGGAGTATTTTATTAAATTACAATTAAATACAATTAATTAAATTACAAATTTATATTGAAGGATTCTAGAATATTCTGAAAAAATCTGATACATAATAATAATAAAGGCTTTCGAAGATTCTAATATAGTCTAGCAGTTTTCAAAGAAGTTTATAAGATTCTAAAATCTAGCACACGAGTGTCTACAAAATTCTGGAATATTCTAGGAAAAGTTTATATTTAAAAAGTTCTATTCGACTTGAAAAAATAGGGGGATATTTAAAAAAATTATTTTTAAGAAACGAAGAAATAAATAGGGTGTCATTAATTCCAAGTTTTCTAATTCATTTTCCATGCAAATTTTTTTCTAAGTAAATTATTATTATTACCATAACTTATATTTTCATGAAAAAACCTACAATAACAAAATAAATAAAATCGCGAACCCTTCTGTAAAATAGAACCGAACCGAAAACTGATAAGGAACTAAAAATAAAAATTGCAAAGCTACTTCTTCGATGTTTACCCCAGTTATTGTTCAATATTGGAAGCAAGGAAGGTTGACATCGAAAGGGGCTCTGAAATCTTGAAGCAAATATTTTATGCACCCAAGAAAGGGGGAAGGGTAAGGCGCTTAAATGAAGATGAAAAAAGTACCGGTTATAAAGTAAGATTGGGTGGCGTATCTTTCCTTTTTCCCCTTTAATGAAAACTCCGAGAGGGTGCTTGGGTCTATGTATACATAACTCAAGAGCGAGTGATGTTGTATCAGCTTTTCTCCATCCACTGTAAAATATACCGTGAAGAAAAGCTTTCACTGGAAAAATAGACAATCTGTTGGAATTTTTCGGGCTCAAGAGGAAGGTAGAAATGACGTAGGGGTGGGTTAAGGTGATTTCCGTTATCGTCGCCGATAATCGTATCTCTTCGGAAAATGATCTAGGCAAGTTGTATGAGAGTCTTTTTTACTTCACTTCCGGTCTTGGCAAAAGGACTTTGTTGGAAGAGCTTTCAGACTGCACTTCACTATCCTGTCACTACTATTCCTGGGTGAACGACAATCGTGGAATTCCCGAAACGGAAGTGGTTATTGGAGCTCGATTTTCCAACGAGAATCCAGCATATTGAGTTTCTGGAATTCCAGGACTGAGTAATGTCGAGTAGTTTCGTATTGAAGAAATCTAAGTTGAGTTAACTGTTAGATTTGAAAATAAAAAGGATTTTTTAATACCAGATTTTTTTTCCTTTCCAATACCGAATCATACACTTGTTTTCTGCAAGGAAATTAAACTGCATCAGTATTTAAATAGAATTCAATATGTATTATTTTTTACTGTGTTAGATTAAATTCCAGAATATTCCAAAATCAGGATATACTTCTATCACTTTACAATGTAAAAATATAAAAAATTTTAGTTAGCTACTTAAAACTTGGAAAATATAAGTTAATATTCTCAGTTCAAACTTAATAGAATTATAATTCAGAGCACAATATTGATAAAAATTGTAAGTTTAATTTAAAAGAACATTTTAGAATTTACCTATCTTAAAAATTGCCTTTGATGGAAATATAAAAATGTTATTTTATGCATTGTCATACGGATGTTATTTGAGTTACGAGAATCATAAACATTAAGCAGATATTAAAATGTAAAGTAGTGCCTCTCTTGCGAAAATTTTCACCGTAATTCATGCCACCTCATGTAAAAAAATTGCTATTAAAGAAATAAAATAGTTTTACTCTGTCAGCATCCACATCACACAATAATTAAATTAAAAAGCTCTATTTGTATAATAATTAAATTTAATTAATTTAAAAATGGAAGCCTTTGAAAATAACTTTTTCACATGACAATAACGTATTTTCCAGGAAAAAGAGAATTCCATTCACTAGAATAGATTTTTTAAAAAAGAATACCAATTTACGTCGCTTAGAGTTATGCATTGGGTTTAAGTAAAGACAGGGGGTAAAGAGGCACTGCAAGAAGCATAACTGGCCTCGAGCCAAAATAATAACTACTTTAGGAACCCTTCTCTCTCATTGACTAGAAGTAATGTCTGGAGAACCATGTCCTCAATCCACACCATGGACATTGCCTTTGAGAGCAAAACTAATATCTCTGATATTAATGGGCACAACCTTCGAACCACAGCTTGCAAGCCTTTCAGAATATGAAAAGATCAGGAGAATAAATCCAACATTTTTCCAGACGATTCAAAAATAAAACTGAGAGAGATAAAGAAAAAATTGTATTTTATTCCGAAAGGACTTCACTCGACTCGATGAAATTGCAAACTTGATAAAGAAGCCCAGTTGGTACCAATTTCAGCAAACTGCAGAAAATGAAATTTTTTTAGTCTCGAATTTCCAATTAGTGAAAAAATGTTCAATGAAAAATACAGAGATCTCTAACTACACCATTGGAAATATTAATTGTTTTCAATAAAAAAGAAAATAGAAGTTAATTGGAATGAAATGTATTTCCTTGAAAAATTTCATGGAAATTTATTTCTGTATAATTGTAAAAATGAGGATTTTAAGAATAAATGTAAAATTAAATCAAGTGTTTTTTACAATTTGCAAGAATTTTCGTAAGGAACGTTGGAAAGATTTAACACTTAAAAAAAAGTTTGTTTGAATAAAAAAAAAATTTGTTTGATATATTATTGAAAGAAACAAATCTTTTGTATCAATTAACAAAATATTTATTTCATTTTAATATATGAAAAATATTTACTTTATTAGTCGAAACAAATAATTTTTTTGGTAAAATTTGTTTGATTTAAATAAAGGATTTGCTTAAATTAAATCCATTTGAGTTTATACAAATATTTGTTTGACTTAAACAAAAATTATAATCCGCACACGATAGTTCCTTAAAAAAACACAAATAGCGCATAAGGATCTTTCTCACAATAAAGACTACAATCATACTGAATATAAAAGCGTCTGAAATATGTTACAGTACCGTCGTGTCGTTACGCAACCCGACAGGTAATTTAAAAAAAGTGGTGTCACACTTAACACTTCGTAAGCACAAAATTTAAAATTTTCTGAAATTATTTATTTATAAAATTGAATCAAGTTTATGAAACAAAATTTTTACTTCATTTAAAACAAAAAATGTTTAAAGCAAACAAGAACTTCATTTAATTTAAACAAAACATTTATTCTATTTAAATAAAAATTTATTCAAATCAAATGAATAAGGACAAATAAGGAATTTGTTTGAATTAAACAAACATTTGTTTGACCCCATATCAACGTATTAATTTGTTTGATTCAAACAAATTTTGTTTAAATCAAACAAATATTTTTCTGAGTGAAGGAAGTTCTTTACGTAATATCACACTCAAAATTAAGAAATACTTGACAGAACAAAATGAAAAAGTATTAATTACAATCAACAATGAGCCTGTTTTCCTCGGTTTTATGATCATAATAAGAAAATTAATTTTTAGGTTGACTGTACAGAGTGCACATCCCTAAACAAACAGATTTATTTAACATTTTGTAGTTTTTTTTTCAAATTGTGATCAATTTTGAATAATAATTCCATAATAATAATGTTTCTAGTAGTATTTTAATAAAATTTTGGTATATTAAGAACCTTGGAATTATGAAAAATTAGACTTACCGATTCGTGTCCCAGCTGGAGGGAAAGGTCGAGATCGATTTTCTGGAGGATGGCTTGGACTCTGGTTAGTCTAAGGTCTATCTACTGAAGGCGTTTGCGTTAATTCGACCCATAATTCATGTTGATTTCAGCGCCGCCCCGTTACGGTCTGTAAATTAGGACGACACTCTATTAACTCCTTGTTATGACTCTCCAGGGAATATCTGATAACCACAGTGTTAGATTGATCAGGAAGGAAATAGTGGATGTCTAAACTGCGTGAGAAGTTTATGACGTAATAATTAATTGACTAAATAATTAATTTTCTCGGCCGCTTACCTCTGAAGACCTCCAAGTTAATTTTTTTCAAAGTTTACATTTTTTTCAGTTTTTTCAACATTTTATAATTACAATTTCAATTTATTCAATCCTTTAAGAAAAGTAAAGAGATTTAGAAATTGAGTAAGATTAAAAAAACAAGTAAAAATTTTGTTATGTGTAAAACATTTCTCAATGCGATTTCTCACACATTCGAAAGGAACCGTGCAGTCCTTTTCATTCCATTTTTTATAACCGTCTTTCTCCTTAATGACCTAGGAAAGTTTTAAGGGCAACTTCAAGCCCCTTAACTGAACAAAAATTTTCTAACGTTCCACTCCCACGAGAAAATAAAATTAGCAGACCAAGCGTACATTAATTTCTTCCTAAGTGATCCAAAGTTCTAAACAATATAAAGAATTTGTTTTACTTTGCCAATTACTTAAATGGCTCTAAATATTAAAAAAAAATATTGTGGGATCAATTCTAAATATTACGTTCTCTTTAAAAATGAAATTCAGACGGAAATACCATGTTGCTAAATTTTTCAGTAGTTTAGATTGAAAAGTTTCTTCATGTTCCTGTTATATCTCAAAAGAAGTCGAAACATCAGAACTTGTTCGGAGGGGATATGTGCATTGCGAAATGGGATAGACGTGTTCAAGATGGTTATAAAGTTTCATTGGGATACAGAAAATGCATACGAATGAGGGAGTCTTGTGACGAGCAAACAGCCTCCGGCGAAATTCACTAGCTAGAGTTTGCAGAGTCTAGTCGGAAATTCGAAATGACCCCTTTCAGAATGACCTGTTCCCAAGAGAACTGAAGGGGTGCTGATTTGCGTTCGTACATTCGTCCAATGTCAATGCCGGAATTGTATGATCCACGGATTGTTTGCTGCTCTTTGAGTCCGGAAATGGAAACTCGTTGAGCCTATTGTCATTCACAGCAGAAGCACTCTATTGCAAGGGTTAAATTTCACTTCAAAATTACGTTTCAATTCTAAAAATTTACAATTCAATTATTTTAAATATTTCATTTCTCAAAATTTTGAGTCAAGGCTACTTTTTTAGTGTTCCAGGAACAAATTACAATGAATTCCAATCGCCGGACTCAAAAAAATTATTAAAAATATTCTATTAAGAAAGTACTCTCCGCAAATTCAACCTAAAAATTAATAAAATTTTTATGTTGATTTATAAAATCATGGAAAATAAATCCAAAATTATTTTTAACGAATTATGAAAAACAATTCTGAGGATACTTTAGAAAAAAATAGTTTGGCTCATAATTGTTTACTTAAAAATAGTTATTTGGATATTTGTTTTTTTCCTTCGGCTTAGATAACACTCGTAATTTTCATACCATTTCAATTCTCATCCGTTTATTTTGTTCCTTAACAGATCTTTTCCAATTCTATCTGATACGTTTTTATTACAATTTTTCATTAAAAAATTATACAGCTATTCGTCTTGCAAATCAAGCAAAATATGCCAAATAACAAATTTTAATAAAAACGTACCAAAGAAAACAGTAAAGAATCCTTTAAAGAACAAAAGGAGCTATTGATAATTGAAATTGAATAAAAATTACGACTTTCGCCTAAAGCGTCTGAAAAAACACAATTATCGAAATAACTATTTTAAAAAAACAATTTTTTCTGTAATATACTTCAGTTCCTCTTCTGCTCCCTTTTGTTGATTTTATAATCCAAGATAAGGATTGGTTAATTTTGAGTTTAACTGTACTGAATGAACATCCTTAAAATACCCAGGTGGAAAAATTCTATAGAATTTATGTAGAATGCATTCGATAGAGTCCTCGCAAGAATTCTACTCAAATTTCTACAGAGTCCTTACAAGAATTCTAGTCCAATTTCTGTAGAATCCTCATAAGAATTCGACAATACAGAAATTCTATATAAAATCCTATAGAAATGGGCATAGAATTCTTGTGAGGATTCTGTAGAATGCATTCTACATCAATTCTATAGAATTTTTCCATTTATGTTTAGATGATAGTGGAGGATATACAACCAGATTGTACAATCTTGCACCAGCTTCTACGAAAGTTTGGAATATTTTAGAAAAAGTTTCTGAAAGCTAGAAAATCATTTTCAACTGCAAAGGGGGTGAGATTTTCGAAAATAAAGCATTTTAGAGGACAAAAAAAAGGCAACTTGTGAACCCTGGAATTCATTCAAAGTTTGCTCAAAGCCTAAAACTTATTGTGTGACGCGTCAAGGAATAGTAAGTTAAAGTCAGACGCGTCTGATCAAAACTGGCTTAACTACTGATGCCTGAATTTCCAATCCACTATACTGAACTTCAATATCAATTATTCCATCATAAATGTTAAATTTCAATAAAATTAAAAAGAAATTAAATTTAAAATTAACTAAGGCAATAACAAGTATTTGAATTTCAAAAACTGAAGTATGATTGTTTCCTAGCGATTAAACAACCACATTATGAAATGCAATGGAATGTAGCAGAATATATTACTGGAATAAAAAATAAAATAGTTTTAGTACCAGGTGAATTATTAAAATAAAGCAAGTTTGAAATTCATTAAAATCTCGTTAGAATGAAATATGCAAAACTCCATGAGACTGTAATTAGTTCCCTTTTTGTTACAGGGATTTAGTTTTAATAATAATAATCTATTAAAAGTTTTACCGCTTCATGAAACTTAAGAACACGATACCAGATACTTCTGTTAACAAAGTTTAAAAGTTTTAATCACATCCCTCCGTTAGTTTTCGAAAATATTAAAAAAAGGAGCATCTTCAAAGGCGGATTGGAACTTATTAAAGGGAAAGTTTCTTACAGTTTTTATATTCAATTACAATTTTTAATTAATTTATTTAAAATTACTAAAGATTTATTTTAAATTACTAATTATATATTTAAAATTAGTAAGTATTTATTCAAACACTTCTCTTCAAGTTTGATTTACTAGTAAATACTCTGTTTTTCTAGCAATTTTTAATCTCTTCCCTACAATTTTCTGTAAAATACTGTAAGCTAATAAATTCTTAGAAAGTTTATAAATTCCTACAAATTCTATAAAATCTCTATAAATTTCAAGCATGAACCCCATTATGTCCAGCGTCGGTGAACCTCATTGCCTCCTGGTGGTAGCGCCAATTAATTTTAGTGAAAAGATAAAGTTTTCAACTTTGGAGCCAGGAGTTAACTGCGTCTAGTCGTTTCATGCTGTAACCGCCAAGGGTGCAAAAGTTTTCGCACGAATTTCCCGCGAAACTCAGTCTTAGCTGAGAAGCTACTCATTAAGCTAGCGCATGAGATAAGATTTTCGACGACTTTCTGAATACTTTCTAACTTGTTGCTTTTGGCATTCCCCTTTTAAAAAAACTTCTAAGAAACTCTTCTTACATTTTACTCTTTCAATATTCTGTGCTAACTGAGAATAAATCGAATAAATAAAACCATAAGAATTTTATTCTACCAATCGAATTAAAATTTTTTAAAGCATTTGAATATTGATAATTACATAAAAGTTTCCAAATGACAAGTTAGGAAAAATTCAACTCTGAATGAAAAAAACTTTGACTTTTTCCCCGGCTTATTTTTTTCTCATTAATTTTTTTAATAAAATAAAACACTCAAAATGTGATGTTGTAAAATTTTGAATATAAAATCTTAACTAACATTTAAAAAAGAAGTTCAAAGCACAGAGAATTGAAAGCATGAGTTCCAGGTTTTTCATTTGTCATACTGTAGTAAAAAATAAAGTAAAAAGATCCTAGAATGATTGAAATTCCATTTACTGTAACAAAGGACAGTCAGAAAATTCGACATTCGTTATAGAAGCTCGTAATATTGTCAGTGACCTGACGGTTTTTACTCCCGTTCGCGTTTCTGTTTGTACAAGGCGATATTACTGTTTGCGAAAACAAACGGCAGTAAAACAAGCAATGACACAGTTTCCCAAGCCAGTCGAGAAAAAAGTAAGGGAGCGTAAATGTTACAAAGAGCATGAAATAGTGAAAAATTTTAGAATTTTTGTTTCAGAAAGAGTTACAATGTTAAAAAACTTAGGGAAAGAGAGTTACGCTAAGAAGGCATAAACTTAAACAAGAAGAAGGGCGGCAACAGGGATACGAATGTCTGAGCACCGGTACTTAATCGCTTTTGTGAAACTTCTTGACTTGACTACACCGCAAGGGTTCACTTCATTCACAGCGAAACATTCCTTTTATTTCACTTTTCTTTCTTTCTTTTCCCCTTTCTTCTTTTTCACCACGAGATGAAAAAAGTGTGCATAGTTTTGCGCTTCGTTTAAGCGAGATTTTATTTCAGCAGTCGAGAATTTCAGCTGAAATCTCTCTAAAAAGAAGGAAAATAATAAACAATGAGGAGATGCTATAAAAGGAATTAATGCTTTTGTGTTTTAGAAACTTTCACTGAAACAAAATAAGCCGTGAAATTTTGTTTAGGACCCAAGAATAAAATACCGTTTTACTGTAATCTTCAGAAAATTGTAGTGAACGAAATTTTGCTTTTTGAAATTTATGTTTCTCCTGACTTTAAGATAAATGTAAAGCTTAAGCTAATGTAAAGCTTAAGATTAATGATTAAGATGATGTCTAATGAACTTTTTTTTCAAAAATAGATGACTAAAAAATGTTTTATAAATACATGCAATTTAAGGCTTATTGACATTTGTTAATTCAGCTGAAAAAAGAACGTTATTTTTCATGATTTTTGGTTCAACTTAATATTCAAGAATAAAAAAGATTTAAATGAAAAACTTCAAAAAAACGATGAACAAGTGAGGCACTGAAAATTTGGGTAAAATTTAAAAATTCAAATTTTACAAATAAATTTACAGTTGGAAGGTCGCTGGGGTATGAATAAATAATGCAATTTTTCTGACTTTCTAAATTACAAATTAGATTTTCATTGAAGAAATATGGTCCCTAAAGTTTAAGGCAGTTTCCCTCGACGGGTTCTCACTCCTCGAGGTGGCACGGTCTAATTGCAATTAACTTGAGCGGCGAGTTTAAGAAATAAAGAAAGCGAAGCGTTCTCGTTTACCGTGGCGCCATGGAAAGCTTGGAGCCTTTCGGTCTCGCTTAATCTCCTCGGAGTTCCGGATGAAAAACCGAAATAAAGTAAAAAGTTGAAGAAGAGAAAAAAAGAACAAGCAACCCTTCGCGTGGATGGACTTAAAAACTCAACACCTCAAATGAGGTTTCATGCGACAGTATATGTTGAATAAAACGTATAAATTGATAAAATAGTTTCTTGAAAATACGTTTAATATGTAAAGCAAAAATTATTATTTTTTAAATTCAAGAAACATAATTTTCTCACCATGCAATTTAAGGCTTATTGACATTTATTCATTCGGCTGAAAACAGAACATTATTCTTTATGATTTTTGTTTCAAAAAATATTCTGATCTTAATTTAATATTCAAGAATAAAAAAGTTTTAAATAAAAAACTTCAAAAAACGATGAACAAGTAAGGCACTGAGAATAACAACTAGGTAAAGCCCACTATTTTCGAAAACCACTTTTTTGCAGTTTTAACTACTTTAGATGAAGACTTATCGATAAATGTTAGAAATGTGTAAAAAAAAATATTTTATTTTGACCAAAAACCTGGTTAAAGTTGAGGTGCTTGCGAAGAAATAAGTGTGATAACTGAGCAAAGCCCATTTCATTTTTCCTCTTCCCTACTTTGAAGTGAAAAGTAGAATTAAACTTATGTTTTCTGTCATGTGTGATATTTTTTATAATAAAAGATCATTTTCAAATATTTTTAAAGTATTTTATTTATTTGAAACATGAAAAAATGAATTTTCCAGTAATTGAGAATGACAACTAGGTAAAGCCCATTTCGTTTTTTCTTTCCCCCACTCTGAAGTGAAGAGCACGATTAAACTTATGTTTCTTGTCATGTGTGATTTTTTTTTATAATAAAAGATCATTTTCAAATATTTTTCTAGGTTTTTATAGATTTAAAACAGGAAAAAATGAATTTTCAAATAATTGAGAATAACAACAAGTAGGTAAAGACCTTTTCGTTTTCCCTCACCCCTACTCTGAAATTTTTTTTAAAAAATTTTTTGCGATTATTGAAAGTGTAGTTCATAAAGATCACTTGCTTCTATAATTTTCTCACAATTTTCTATTTTGAATCCTATCACAAAAAACGTGTTTTGTTCTTCCTGTAAAATTTCAATTTTGGGCTTTACCTTTACCAATTTTTGAAAATTTTCGTTTATAACTTTTTTCTTCTTGAATGTTAAATTAAGGAACAATATTTTTGGTTTCTTCAGTAAATTTGCGATTTCATACGCTCTCTTTAAACCTGAAAATATATTATGGTTTTCGAGAAAAAAAATCAAATAGGTTAAAAATTTCTATTTTCTAATATTGATTTTTTTGCATCTTTCACTCAAAAAAATTTCTTGTTAAGTTTACCAGAATTCTCGTTAAATATGTCCTTACTATTTTTCAGGCTAAATTGTGATGTTGTAAAAATAGCTTTAAAAATATTGATTGCAGTAGCAAAAATTAATATCAATAAAGTAGACAGTATTCCTTAAAAATTGTATATTTTAAGAAAATTGTTTAATATTGAAGCTGGCCCTTAAATCTCATATCTATTTCAAAATTAGAGATTTAAATATTCCAAAGACCTCCTTAAATCTGTTTTATGTTCTAAATGAAAAAAATTGAGAGTACTTTGAACCTATTACGAAAAATCATTAGTATTAGTCATGAAAAATTTAAAACTATAGAAGAGAAAAATATTTGAACAAAGAGTAAATAAATTTGGCTTTAAATAAATTAGTGCATTCAATTTTTTAATAAAATTTTATTTTAGCAATAGAAAAATGGTGAAAAGGTTACAAATTTCAAAAATAGGTGGTGAAATTCAAAATAGATGAAAAAAGGTGAATAGGTGACGACCTGTGATGACTGCCGTATCATTTTTTTCCCTATATATCCAGATTATTTGGTAATATAATAATATCTTAGTTTACGATGCATCGGTAATAAAATACGAGAAAAATTAATTTGTGGTATACATAATAGTGCAACAAAAAGAGGAATCTTAGAAATGCATTGTAAAAAACAAAGTGATTAAGCATTGAATAAAAAATGAATTTAGACAAGTTCCCCATTTGTTAGGAGAGTGTTTGGAAGATAAATAATAAAAATTATAAATAATAACATTAAAAAAGATAGGAAACTGAATTTAAGATTTTAAGGATACATTTTAAAGATTCATCTTGATAAGTATCTAAATAAAAAATTTGACAATTTATATTTCTCAAAATGAAATAAGAAAGGGTTGAGAAAAATAAATGTTCGATTTTTTGACACATCTTATTGAACAGCCAAGTCTAACTCTTACAACCTGCACCCGTAGTCCGTTGATTAAAAATTCTAAAAAAAATTCAGGGATAATCTTCGGTCATTTTTTTAGTGATTTTTGCAATAAAATTTTTTTAGTTTTCTCGGCTTCCATTGAGTTTAAAATAATTTATAGCCCTCTTGCGAAATGTGGAATAGTCCACTTTAATCTAATCCACATATTTATTTTGCAGAATTTTAAGTTTATCACATAAAAATTCTAGAAAATCAAAAAAAAAACATGTGCACATAGGTGCATCCAGGGTCGTAAGAGGCTAAGATATTTTTTGTTTCTGTTTGGCACAAAGAAAAGGTAAATAGAACCTCGTTCTTCTTTCTGTTTCTTTGTTACGTTTATATCTTCTACAAAAGTACAGTTTTTTTTCTCTTTAATCAATACCTAGGGCGAACAGTCAGAGAATTGCTGGGACAACGGAAAAGAGATTTAAAGAGATGCAAGAGCTTCGTCCTGCATATCTGATGACGAGAAACCTGTAATTTTTTTCACTTCTTTGTTTCACGTTCTCGCTTTTGTCATTCTTTCGCGGCTTTACAGATTTTCACGACGAAGCAAAAAAACTGAATATATATGGATGTAAAGTTATATGATTTCCACGTTAGTACTAAAAATTTCTGATTCATTTTCATGCATCGAATAATTAAATATAGAAGACTGATCCATCTACAATCGCAGTACTGAAGTTGGAAAACTTTTCATCATAAACTCGACAACATCCTGAGTTGATTTATCCCTCAAAGCCCTATAAACATCCTAGGAACAAGAAATTTAAATTGCATCGCTGGAATTCAGAGCGATACCGAAAGTAGTTCAGAGTTTCTGGACTTTATATCTAAATGCAGAATCTGCAAAAGTCTTGAGCAATAGCTAAGAATTCTGGGCAATAACGAGATTGAATTTAAATTGTACCTCTAGTCAGTTTTCATGTCAAACTTAACCATTACACTTGGATTCCCCTATCTCTCTCAAGTAATCTTATTCTATTTTCAATGTTTGACTCACTGCGAGATCAAAGTTGCAACCACTTTAAATCTCAATTTTCGCAACGTGTCAATAATTTATTTTCCCTTCGAGGAATGCTAGATGGAAGTAGAAATATAAACGAGTTCCCACTTCCATCAGCAATCGATTTGAGTTTTCGAGTTCTTCCGGCCAACGAAACCAATTTGCATCAACCTCTCTGACAGTACCAGACACAGACATTTGCTTACGCCGTTGTGCTTCCTTCAGTTCTGCAATAATCTTTAACGACTCGAAGAAATTGCTCTCTAATCCTCAGAGAACATCACACCCACTATATTTGGTCGAATGGTTCTCCACGAGAGATACTTGAGAATCAGATTAAATTTTCACGTGTAGTATGCACACGAAATTTGGTTTAATGTTCCAGAGATTTACTGCAACGCATTTAGTTGAAACTTGAATTCCTCTATGAAAATTATTTTAAAAAAAAAACAAAATTCACACTAAATTCGAGACAGAATGTTTGAAAATAGCTTCTACGAAATCTTTTGTCATTGATACTGATTTCCCTGATCAATTTCTCTTTGAAATAGAGGAGAGGTTAAAAACCTGATCCGTTCGTTTCCTCTTGCTATAACATCTTCTGAGTTCAAAGTAATTTGACCATCAAAGGATCCTTTGAAAATACTTCATTAATCTGCCCTGTTAATCTCATTATATCAAATTATACATTCGACTTGTTTTTCACCTTCAAATTTAATACCATATAGTAAGCTTTAAATTTTCGAATGAAATACTGCATTAAAAATGTGCAATGAAGATATAATTTCTTTGAAAAGTAATGACTCGGGTTCAAAAATGAAATTGCCTTTGAGCCATTAGTTACAGAGTGTAGTATAAATTATTTCTAGAAGCGGAAGAAACAAATCTCCGGGCGTTAAAATAGGGCGGCTAATGTATTCCATTCCCTCGTCTAAACCACCCCATACTTTTCCCTACTAATTACAAATGCGAAGCGATTTTCGTCTGGGCTCTTTTGCAGTGCTGAAAGCAATGCATCATGGAAATACGAGGATTTCCGAAGTAATAGAAAACGAGACAAAAGTTGATCCTGCTTTTCTTCCCTTCTTCAGGAAGTGGGATTGAAATAAGAAAATAGAAGTGCACTGAACTAAATGTAAGAATTTAAAATCAAAGCGCTTCTCACTCAAACACTTTTTTTAACTATTTAAATTAGAGCTTGATGCTCTCTTATTAATGCTCTCTCTGGTAAAGCAGAATTACCAGTGTCCTCCATTTATTATTTACTCTTTATTCTAACATAAACGGAAAATAAAAACAACAATGATAAGAACAATTTAAAATAATAAAACAATAATAAAAACAAATAAGAAAAAAGATAGTGGTTTTAGATTTATAACTTAGCGTGTGAAAAAAAGTTTAATAAAGTTAAGTTATATTTTGAATTTTAAATCCTCTCAAACTCTTATTATTTATCAAGAAAATATTTTCTAAGACTTATAAAACCAAAGTTTTAAAAATTATTTGTTTGTTATATTCGACTGATTTAAATAACATCCAATTTTTCACGCCTAAAGTTATTTGCTTTTATCTTGGAGAAAACCGCCAGTATTTAAAAAAAAAAGAAAATAAAAATGATAGCTCGGATAATGCTGCTTGTATAATTATTAAAAAGTTATTGTTGCTTGTTCAATGGAGCAGATTTATGTAGTAGAGAGCATTGAATTTATGTGAGTATTGTTTCATATGAATGAAAGTAAATCCGTTTATGAGCTTTAAAATTTCAGAAAATATATACAGGGTAATATAATTTATACTATAATTTATATTATCCCTCTATTTTTATTTATATTAAATTTATAATTGTAAATTAAAATATTAAATTACGATTTATCTACTTATCTGAAAATTCATGTGCTTTTGATGGTAAAAACAGAAAATACTTGCTTTTACAAATAATAGTCAACAGCAGAAAATATTTTTATTTTATTAAATCACAATAGGGAATACTTTTGACTACTCTGGAATATTCTGTGAAGGCCTAACAGATTGTGAATAAGTTTAAAAGATTTTTTGAAGATTCTGGAGTATTTTAGGATACTCTCGAGGATTCTGCAAGAATTTAAAAGAATGTGGAAGTCTCCGGAAGATTTTAGAATATTGTGGAAACCCAAAAAGATGCCAGATGAGTCTAGAGTATTTTGGATTTTTCAATATTCCAGAATATTATAGATGATTAAAAAAGACTTTGGAATATTCTTGAAGAGTTTAGCAGATTCTAGAATCATATTCAATAATCCAGAAGACTCTAGATAGTTATAGAAGAGTCTAAAAGATTCTGGTACTCTCTAGAAGATTTTGGAAATGTTTTGAAGATTTTTGAAGATTCTGCAAGATTCTAGAATATTTTGGAACATCTAAAAGATTCTGGAAGAGACTAAAGGATATTGAGGGAATTAATAAATCCAGAAAATTCTATGAACGATCCTAGAACAGTCTAAAATAGTTTGAAGAATATTAACAGGTTCTTTTTTTTAAAAAAAGTCCTGGAAAATTCTGGCGGATTTGAAAAGACTCTGAAAGAGTTCAGAAGATTTTGAGAGTCTTTTTGTAGAGTTTGGAGAATTCTATAAGTCTCTGAAAGACTGCATTTCCAAGAACATAAAATATTTCAGAAGATTCTGGAAATTTGTGGACAAATCCAGAAAATCCTATGAAGGATCCTGGAAGATTATAAAATAGTCTACAATCTTTTTGAGAATTTGAATAGATTTTGGATAATTTTTTAAAGATTCTAGAAGATTCAGAAAATTTTTAGAGGTTTTTGAAAAAAGATTTGTGCAGAGACTTTACGATTTTAGGCGTCTTTTGTAGATTTTGGAGGATTTTTCAGGACTCTGCAAATTTCTGGAAGATTTTAGAATATTCTAGAAAATTTGGAACGTTCGGAAAGAGGCTAGAGGATTTTTGGGGATTTTCGAAAACATTTTAAAGAGTCTGGAATTATCTAGAGGAGTGTAAAATATCCTGGAAGATTGCACAAGATTATGGAAAAGTCCAAAAGTTTCTATAATCCTAAAAAATCAATCCATAATCCAAATGCCTGTCACTGCAAACATTTCTACATGGCTCATTGCAATTTTAGTTAGATAAAGGAAAATTTCACTAATTCGATGAATGTAAAACACTCAATAACCCGAATTAAATTTCTATGAAAATTGTTAAAATTATTTCTTGAATCATTTCATAATAATTACTGAACTTCTGAAATCCAAGACTCATTTTACTAATTCCGGAACTGTTTATAATTATTCCTGAATTGTTTTGCGTTGTATCCTGAAAGTTTAGGAAATTATATAAAACTTTACTCAGTGATCGATTGTATCCACGAGTCTTGAATTGATTCAGTAAAAAATGAATTTTTTCTTTCCGACCTGCAATTTGTATTGACTGTTTTTTAAGATCATAAACTTAACGTCTAAGAATAAATTTCAAAATTTCATGCAACTGAATTCAGACAAAATAAAAACAGGAAATGTTACAAAAAAGAGGAATGAAAATAGAAGGCAACCAACCATAGCCCCTTTCTTTATTTCTTTCCTTTTTTTACGTGCAAAATCATGCCACCAAAGTATGACTTATTTAAAAATCAGAAGTTAAAGATGTACCTCAAGTTTTGAAGGTTCAAACGAATTTAATATTTCTTCTTAATTCGAATTTATCTTGAATATTGTTCTTATTACAAATGAAAAGAAACATCATTAACTTTTTTTATCATTAGATTAGTTTTTTTTGTAAACACTGAGGAAAAAAACTTTTGAATCTATAGCACGTGCTATTGCGATCTGCTAAAAGCAGATTTTATTCATTTCAAATAATTGTGCTCTGGAATTCATATAACATCGCTGTTAAATCAAAATCTACCGTGTTTGAATCAACAGTGATACTATAATTAGATATCAGACTTGATGAGAATCAAATCATTCCTTTCTTCGACCGTCAATGTAAATGTGAGAAAGTATTATT
>JBAGKK010104683.1:0-25815 GCA_037177015.1 Euceroptres primus
GCCATGTTCCACACGTCCGCATGTTTTCAAAAATTATTTCTGGCTTAATGAAAAATAATTTATTATACTTAAAATACGCAAATCGGATCTAGAAGTATAAGCCATAATTATAGATCAATTAAACAAACCGCAATCGTTTTCAGATTATCATTCATGGAATGACCCTAATTATAGATCATAATTATAGATCAGTTAAACAAACCGCAATCGTTTTCAGATTATCATTCATGGAATGACCCTAATTATGCACTTTATTGAATTAAAAATTAAATGTAAAAATCACTAAAGGTATGAATCCCAGATGACTATAAATTGAGGTTTAAAATATTGAAAATATCTAGAATAACGAAGAATTTGGGAATTTTACTGCATACTAAAAAAATTGATATTAGCATCGTTTTTGTTTGCTTTCACAATAAGTATTATTCGCATTGAATAATACCTATTGTAATAATATCATTGATAACTGTCAAATTGTTTGCTCGCGAATAATAGGTTCGACGACTTATTGTATTTTTATAATGATGGTTTTTTTTACATCCGGAGTAACATGAACTAAAAACTGTATCATTTGGGTTCGCTTTGATAAAAATGATGGCTCCTAATATAAAAAAAAAATTATCGAGAAATATAAAATAGATTCAATTCATACTTTCCTGTATTTTAAAACGGCAGTGTCTAGTATTACGAAAGATTCCGTACAACTAGCACACAGCATAATATGCGCAGAGGTTATTTTTACGGAATTTTCCTAAAGAATAGCCTGTCCCCTCTTTGTATTGTATGCTAGTTGTACGGAAAATTCCGTAACAATATCCACGAGCTTTTAAAAATGTATACTCTCTAAATCTAAAATAGTGACTCTTGACTAATGAAATAGTGCCGATTCGTTCAACAAATAATTCAGTAACCATTTTTACTAATTTTTAGTCAATAATTTCACGGTGAAATAATTACTAATTCACTTTAGCCACAGTTCTGAGTTTGACACCGGCAGTGAATTTTTCTACTGAATGAATTGGTAGTGATTTCACTGGGAAGTAATCATTTTTGACCAAAAAATGAGTAAAAATGGTTTCTAAATCATTTCTTGAACAAATCGCCACTGTTTCATTAGTCAAAAGTGACTATTTCAGATTTAAGGATTAATTCAATGAAGCATTATTTGTATAAATTTTAATTAAATACAATTCAAATAACATCAGGAAAGAAATAAATTACCTGTACGATGTCGCCAAAATCACCGCCGGTTGCGTTAAACGTGATTTTACAGATGTAAGGCACCTTGTCTTCCTTTGGCCGGTGGAGTTCCAGGTCGTAAGTTTTCCCCACCTCTCCATAGTATGTTTTGTTGCAAGCTGCAACAAAGCCACCAGAACGGACATCTCAATCTCTCACTGTGATTTATGCTCTTTCGCGTACGCGCTTCTTCTTGTGCTACTAAGAAACTAAGGAAAACTTTTCTACGCATCGCAGTTCTCTTGGTTAAATGTGGCTCTAAAAGTACGGATGACCCACGAGGAAAAGCTAAGAGCTATGTTCCTTGGGATAATGTGAGGACTTTGGGAGGAAACATTGCAAAAGTAAAAAATCTTGTGCTCCCGAAAAGTTGGCAAACTCGTCGTAATTATCTTAAAACTAGATAAGCACAGAAAACCGCTGGTATTAATTTTGTTGCAGCTCATTTGTCAAGATTTTCAAAATGAGTGTTCGACAAATTTCCATTTCCCGGCTGTAACATGAACGTAGTTGCGTTTCGTACGAAATTCCCTGGTAATAAATAAATGAACTTCGTGCATAACCCCTCATAGAATAAAGTCACTTTTTCGAATTTTGCGACTCACTGAATGTGCATTCGGGTGGTCCAAATCTTTTTCGTCGAATTTTCATGCTCTCACCTTCCAAATTTGGTCGAATCTACAAAAAAATAAATGCTTTTTTCTAAAAAAATAAGAAAAATGATATTTAGTGCTTCCGCAAGCCCTATGAAGTTTAACACGTATTTCCCATAGGAAAAAAAGACGTTTTTGTAAATTTTATTCAGAATCGTCAATATTAGGTAAATCGAGTTGAAACTCGATAGTTCTTTTCCCAATTAGCCATAGAATACGAATCAATAATTACTTTTTAAATATCACCCCCATAAGTCGGTTTTATAGAGTCCTAAAAAAACCCCATAAGTGAAAAATTGACTTTTCGTCATTTCGGCATTTTCATTTGGCTTTTTCTCGATCTCATGACGAAAAGCACTGTATTTGCCATGTCTAAACGAAAATTTTGGCTCAAGCGATTAAATCCCTCGGCTTCGCCTCGTGATTTAAACTAAGCTCTCACCAAAATTTGCCTTTAAGCTTGGCAAATAATGTACTATTTTACTCTAAAAGTGTACTATTTTAAAAACTCTATTCTAAGAGAATATTGATTTTCTTAGAAAGAGTTAAAAAATCGCGGTTTTCCCGATTTTTTCAATTTGATTTTAATTTTGCAGTTAGAGCGAGCCAATAATCAATTAAAGTTAAGATAAATAATTGTTTAAACAATTTATTATTATTTATAACAATATTCTCTTAAAATAATGCTAGAAAGTTGCGATTTTTTTAAAAATCTTTACCTTTTGTCCACTTTTCAATTAGAGTGAGGTAATAATTAATTCAAGTTAACAAACATAAAAAAAGCCGCAAAAAATCATAATTAGCGCCAAAAACTTGCAAAACCCAATTTTTCACTTATGAGGTTTCTTTGGAACCCTATAAAACAGACTTATAAGGGTGATATTTGAAAAGTAATTCTATGGTTAATTGTGAAGAGAAATGTTGAGGTTCAACTCGATTCACCTAATATTGACGATTCTGAATAAAATTTACAAAATCGTTTTTTTTTCTTATGGGAAATACGTGTTAAACTTCATGAAGCTTGCGGAATCTCTAAATATAATTTTTTTTCCAAAAAAAGGCATTTATTTTTTTTTGGATTTGAATAAATTTGTGTGGTGAGAGCATGAAAGTTCGAAGAAAAAAAATTTGGACCACACTAATGTACATATGGTACATATTAAATATTAAGCAGTGAAGCACCAGTCATGGAAATGAAGGCCAAAGGAAAAATGCGATAATACTTTTTGAAACGTTTACACGTACGCAAACAATATAAATTTAGTCTAAAATTTCCAATTATTTTTCTTCCTTCCATTTTTTACTTTCAGTTCTAAGCTTCGAGAAAAATTAGAAGCTCGATCGACATTTTTGATTAGTAAATTTTAATCGCCATTGAAATTATTGTATACATTAATTAAGAAGAGTGACTTTGAAGAGAATGTGAAATATTATAGAATATAGCTACACCAATATTCAAAACAGAATAAGAAATGAAGACTTTGATGGAAGCGAACCATTCGTCGTGGGACGTGATGCTACGAAAAGGACCATTTGTCACAGGAGTTGTATTAGTTTCAAAGCGAATTTCGACGAAAGAGAAGCAGGAGCAAGGCTCGACGAAAACTCATCAGCGACTGAATATTAATTATGGGAGCACAGTAAAACGGTATTCACTAACTAAGCTGGTTAAAAGCTGGCGAATATATGGCCCGAGAAAATATAACAAGTGATTGAAGTAGGTCATTCGTCAGAGTGTGCATTGTAGTTAATGCAGACGGCAGTGGTAATAACCCGCCATG
Source organism: Euceroptres primus (assembly GCA_037177015.1). NCBI lineage: Eukaryota > Metazoa > Arthropoda > Insecta > Hymenoptera > Figitidae > Euceroptres > Euceroptres primus. The sequence goes on from JBAGKK010104683.1 coordinate 3,674, forward strand.
GTCAGACGTGTCCTTCTTTTTCCAATACAGCACTCGTGCAATTAGTCTAGTCAGGTAATTTAGTAATTTTTAATCATGAAGAGAGGAAGGAAAAGCAAGAAGACTTTTTGGAAGATAGAGATAATCAAATACCAATGATAACAATTATATAATTAAAAATGCAGACATTGCTTTTAATGAAGAAGGAATGGTTTGTAATGTTTTTAAATGCTTCTAATCTGTTTAGTTCAAAAGCTTCAAAGCATTAGAATCGCAGATAGGATTTCGAGAGTCAAGTAAAAGATTGTCACAGCCGAATGGATTGAAATCGCACTCCTCGTGGAAGTTGCTTGGCTTCTCTCGACATGTATTGTCCGGAATCACGAGAATGGTTCGTTACACTAAATCGCTATAGGGCTTCAAAGGTTCATCACGAATGTACAGACAGAGAAATCGAGAGGACCAAAAACACATCGAGATATTTCAAGATTCAAGAGGAAGAGAGACATGTGGTGGGACAAAAGGGGTGTTGAATAGCAGCTTTACAATTCCCGCCATTCCCAGGTTGGCCATTCCTAACCAGTATCTCCGTTTGACAATCTAATGGTTAAGCTAGGTCTGTGCCTAGTTGCCTAGATTCTACATCATCTGCACAATCTCGCCTGCTTGTCCGCTCGTTCCTCATTTCCTTTCAGTTGCTCTTCATCAGTCCAAGCATGTAGGGAACGATGTACGTTTAGCAAACAGGCCAAAGAGGAACCACGAAATTCTCAACATTCGTGATATTAAGATCCTTCTGATCCTCTGGAACAGGAATGCGTTTTACTTTGAGCTGATGCTTGTAATTGCTTCAGACTGATGCAAGCTTCATCACCCTGATATATTTTGTTTAATAATGAAGCTCTAAATTTGAAGTTTCGATATTAATTACTTTTGTATTAATATCAGTTTCTAAATTATTAATATCAGCTCTAAATTCGAAGATTCGATATTAATTACTTTTGTATTAATATCAGTTTCAATTATAGAATATTCTCAACAAAAAGAAGTCGATTACCTCGAATTATTACAGGAGGCGAATGAACGGAAGCTCTAGAACGATATATGTAAAGATTGTGTAAAAATTTGTCCATTTTCAGGATATGTATTAGGGTGTCGCACAAAATCCCGATTTTTCGATTTTCAAAAACTTGAAGCGAAAATTCCTTTCTAATAGAGGAAAAGCTATTCTGTATTTTTTTCCGAGTTTTAAAAAATTGTTTACAGCTCGCTAAAGTTGTTTCTTAGTCGGAAACGTGACCTTTAGGGTGTAATAATTTTTATTTTCTAGAGTTTAAAATTTTTCATCAAAACCAAAAGTAATATTTCTTCATAGAGGTTTGCAAATACTCTTAAATTTTTGTCATAATCTACAGAAATTTTTAATGAGTGTTTAATATTCTTATAGCATCGATTTTGGGGTAAATTTACGTTTCAGGGTCAAAAGTGACCTAACATTGTTTTTAAAAATATGAAATAGACGGTTCCTAGTGTATAGTATTTTTTTAAATTTAAAACCCTTACTATTTGCAAGATTTAAGTGATTTTATTAATATTAAATTGGCTTTTTTGCGACCTTCCGTTGAATTCTGATCGTTGAGTTTGTGGCTTTGAGACCATATAATTCTTCATTTTAAGTCATTACTCTAGAAATTACGTTAAAATAAGTCCTTACTTTAGAAATTACGTTAAAATAAGTACAAAAGATATGTAAGAAAACCGTGCCAAAGAAATCCAAATTTACAATGTAATTAAATAATATTATATAAGAAATCACTGATGAGGGCCCATACACGAGGCCAAAACGTTTGATAACAGAATAATGCATTCATCATTTCCTGACCCCAAAACCACAAACTCAATGATCAGAGTTTCATTAATGCTTAAGAAGTTTTTAATTAGAAAACTTTTCATTTTCCATTTTAATTAAGTTCAATTGTTGATTATGGTACAGTAATTTCTTGTCAATTACGTTATAAATATTTTCTGTGAGTATCATATTTGAAAAAAAAATTTATGGTCGATTTTGACCCCCAAAACGTAAATTTACCCCAAAATCGATGCTTTTTAGGATGCTAAACATTCATTTAAAAATTTTTGTACATTATAACAAAAATTTTAGAGTATTTGCGCACCTCTATAAAGAAATATTCCATTTGATTTCGATGAAAAATTTAAAACTGTAGAAAATAAAAAGTACTCCACCCTTGAGGTCACGTTTCCGTCAAAGAAAAAACAACTTTAGCGACCTCTAAACAATTTTTTTTAAATCTGTCAAAAATACAGAATAATTTTCTCTCCATGGGTCAGAAATTTCCGCTTTAAGGTTTTGGAAAATCGAAAAATCGGGATTTCAAGCAACACCCTAATATGTATATTTATATTTCTCCAATTCCTAATTTTTTTAGGTCTGAACGCTATATTCATGTAGGTAATATGTGTTAAACATTTTTTAAGACAATTCTTATCTTTCTTTTCTTATCTTGTACACATAATATCACGAAAGATATCCAAATTATGCTTTATAAAAGCTCGAGATGAAATGAATTTCATGAATTTCTGTATAGAAAAGTAACTATAAAAATTAAATTATCTTCAGGATTACAGAGATCACGGTTAGTCCACTATTCCTTTCATCCCCTATTATCTCCCCTTTCCGCTTTGCCCCCTTATTTTTCACAAGATCCCCTAAAATCACTATTTTGAGAATTTTTCCCCGTTTTTTATGCAAAGTTCCGATTAATTTTCCAAGAATTATAATAAATAGAAACTTATGACAATAAAAAACGCGTGCCATATTAAAACCTTAGCGATTCAGTGTCTTCTAGAATCTTCTAGAAACATAAAAAATTTTTCCAAATTATCTAAAATATTCTCGACTGATTCTAAATCTTCCGGACTCTTTAAATGTCTTCCAAAATTTTCCATAATAAAATTTTCTAAACTCTTCCTTAACTGTCTATTATCTTCTGCTTTTTCTAGAACCTTTTTTAGAATCTCTTTTCCTGGGTTCTCCTTACTTTACGAAACACTTCAGAAAAAAGTTTAGAACAGACTAGAAGTTATGAGAAGTTTAGGTCAGTATTCAAAAGATTTTTGAGGATTCCAAAAGATTCTGAAACAGTCTAGAATATTTTGAAAAATCATAATAGATTTTGATGCGTTTTAGAAGATTTTAGAACTCTGAAAAGGTCTCAATACCTCTGTAAGTTTCTAAAAAACCTGAGAAATTATTAGAAGTTCTAAACACTAGAAGATTCTGGAAGAAGCAGGAAATCTCTGGAAGATTCTAAAACATTATAAAAATCTTGAAGATTTTAGAGGATTTTGAGGGATTTTAGGAGATTTAACGAATCATGAAAAATAAAAAATATTCTAGACAATTTTAGAAGATTGTAGAAAATTCCAGAAGATATCATAAAAGATTTTAGAAAATTCTATAGAGTTCCAAATGTTCTAAAAGTCTAGTTTGTGGAAATGTGGAGTATTTTATTATATTATAGACAAGGATATAAGATTTTCGAGAATTATTTAAGATTCTGGAAAATTTTAGCACTAATTTCGGGAATTTGATATGTTTCAAATTTAAAAATTTGGTAATTTTATAATTCAGAAATTAAACTGTTGTCTGAAATTTTAGCAGCCTGCAATTTTTATATGCCATTAATTTTTAGTCGACAAATTTTTTGTTCTGAAGTATTTTCTGCCGGAATTTCTCTCTTTCGTTAACCTCAACGTGTCATTAATTTTTTTTTTCCGAGAATATTATAGAGCCTCGGATAATATTTTTATGATTTAATTGCTGGTTTAGTTGCAATCAATATAATTTTATTTGTTAATGAATTTTGGTTTTTCTTATAAAAATATTGTATTTATCAATTTTTATTGGCTCTCTTGGTATTTTTAGAAGAAACTAATTTCCCCCTTTTTCTCCCCTTTTTTCGAAAAAGACATCTTCTATTTTTCCTAAAATTGAACTATTGAACTGCTGTGATCCTCGGGATTAAATCTTTATTTATAATTTTGAAACTCTGATAATTCCTGCAAAACCAGTTTTTTTATTCGCGACTGAGTTTTTTTATTCATTATAAAATGAAACTTTGGGGGAAAACTGTTCGCATCCGATGCAGACATAGATTTCAAACCGTTGCCAAACCTGTTTATACAATCCTGCGGATTTTCCGCAGTGCAGAAAATGGGTGAAACTGAGCCTTGGATTTGGGAGGTATGGAATATTTCAAAACATAGGTACTCATAAGTTATGATTCTGTTGTTCAACATTTTTCATATTCTCGCAGTGAGAACGCAAGGCTTTAAAAAATATCATGTTACGAAATATTTTATGGAAAACTGTTTCCTAGTCGTTGGATTTTATAGAATTTACAATTTTTCATAAAGTTGTACTTCGGTACAGCGTCTCTCGAAATTCATTTCAATTTTTTGCTTCTTTTATTTAAAGAAAATTTTAATTAATTTTGTTCGTTGATGTTGAAATCTGATTTATACATGATAGACTTGCATCAGTATTCAGTCATTATAATTTGAAAATGTAATATACGGAAGAATTTTTTTCAGCTGTACTTTACGTGGTCTTTGTAGTTTAGAGTGGAATTTTATATTCGCTTTCGGCGCAGATCGCGACGCACAATTTGTGGCAAGGGACGAGTAGTTTCTTTCAAACGCTTTTCATGTGCGTATGAGGGTGACGGTAGTAAAGGGTATCCTTTTATATTGTCCGCCTGTCCATAGGGTTGCTTCTTATTCCTCTTTTTAAAAACTCGGTTTTTGTCTTCCAGCCTATCATTTACGCTTTCTCGTTGGTCTTATACTCCACAACATACTGAATATAATATCTTTTCCACAAAGAAAACACAAATATTTGGAATTTGAATTAATATTTTTTTGAATTTCTTGTGCAGGCAAAAAGTCTTTTGCTTTAGACTAAAAATATTCATTAATCTTTAATTGAATTTTGTTTACAATCTAGAAGCTTATTCTCTTCATTTAGATTTCCTTTCTTCGCAATTACATCTGATGATTTTAGTTAAAGAATTTAAGCATATTTACATAATTCTTCTCTTCAATTTCGTTTACTTCATATTTCAGCTTCCTATTATGCAATACGAGGTAGTAACACTTTTTAAAGGCACGTTTTTTTTAATGGCACGTTTTTTTTTAAATTTTAATAAGTCTGCGGTATAGAAAAATCGAGAGAGGGATGTTGCGCTTACTCAGTTGATCATACAAAGGTACATAATATCGTCTGGCAGCATATGAACTCTCAAGATTCGCGTTTGTATTTTTTCGAAGCTTCCTGTAAATATATTTCTGCATTTACTCGTAGCTTTGTAAAAGCAGATGCAGGGGTATATTTTTCAAATAGATGCATGGAGTGGATGTATGATATTCAACTGTCGAGGAGGAATAAATATGAATCAGACTTACAATTTCACATTTTTACACAGCTAGACGTTTTTATTTATATTATATTTATATATGTTTCTATAAACAAATATTTTATTAATAAATATTTTGTCTCCGGCTATTGTTCCATTTGTCGTCAATAATTTTTTTCTATTCGTTGAATTTTACGATTTTAGATATTTTTACGAGCTTTAGATATTTTTTGTGGGTTGCATTGTGCGTGCCAGGAGAATATTTTATATAAGGGAGGGTCAGTGGATCTGGAATAGGAAGATATTTCTGCTGGTTTGAGCAAGCATCGTTCTTGGAGCGAATGGGTCCGTGGTAACGGGAGAGAGATAGTTTGTGCTTCCACGGCAGAATGGAGGTGAGTTTTTGGTCGTGGATGGTACAGAGTTGGGAGGATGGTTTGACCCAAATGCTGGCCGATTGGCATGTCGCCAGTTCTCTGTGTCTGCCTGCAGCCCTCGCTTCCTCATCCTCCCTTTACCAGCACGCTTTTACTTATATTTTTCGTATAGAGGCGGCTCCATGCGACCGTGCGCGATATCAATTTCGAAAGTCGATAAATTAAACAGCCGTCATTTCCGCGGTCGGCCTCTCATTCATCCTGAGACTGACACTTTTCAGAGTTAAGATTTAAGGCATTGCTATACTAAACTTTTTGAACTGTGCTTTTCTCCATCGATTCATATTGATTCAATATTTTATAATTCAATTCCTCTAAATCTGAATTAGTCATTTTAGACCACTCTCTAAATCTGAATTAGTCAAATTTCAAAAATTCATCACAGAGTAAAATGCCGATCTTAAATCCTACACTACTTTTGGTGTTGTTTCTAGGTGCAACAAAAATGAGAGCATCGTTCTCCTTTTGAGAATCTAGTGATAAAGTGTTGAATTAAGACTGTTTTTTCTCCTTTTGAGAATCATAGAATCTCGAATCAAACTGTCATCCAGCTGTTAAAACAATTTTGTTCCCATCTATTTCCACCAAATGGATGACAATTGCCAAGTTAGATATAAATATAAATGATATAATTTTTAATTTCCTTTTGTTCAATAGCGTGTTCCTGTGATTTCAAATAAATTTGCAGTGTTTGGATACGTAGGTTAAGATGACACTATTTTGCCATGCCATTCTAAGCATTAAAGCCGATGCAGATAAAATTTCCTAGCAACATAATACAGTAGGACCTGTACACCTAACCTGTAATATTTAATATGTGTTCTATGTTTATTCCCCACCTTTTTTATATTAAGTAGTGAAGCACCAGTCATGGAAATGAAGGTCACAGGAAAAGATGCGATAATTCTTTTTGAAACGTTTCGGTCACTGTTTGGACCCTCACCAGTCAAAAAAACATTTATTAGATCTGTAAGAAACATACAAAGAAGGTAGAAAAAATGTATAACAGAATAAAAAATAGATGATAATAATAGAAGATAAAAATACTCCCCCTGACTTTATCTTCGTATTTTAATTTATGCCAAGTATGTTGTTTTTACTATTAATCTTCCGCTTTTTCAATGTTATCAATACTTATTCCTAGATATATAGATTTAAAATTAAGGGCCTCTTTTTTATAAGACAACATTTCTTCTAATTATTTTATTCTTGAGTTTTTTTTACGAAATATTGTCAACTTTTATCATCTGTTTTTTTACTTTGTTATAGATTTTTTCTTCCTCCTTTATATGTTTTTTTACAGATTTAATGAATGTTTTTTTGATTGATGAGGGTCCAAACAGTGACCGAAACGATTCAAAAAGAATTATCGCATCTATTTTTTTTGACCTTCATATCCATGACTGGTGCGTGTAGCACTACTTAATATTTAATATGTACCATATGTGCATTAAGGTGGTCCAAATTTTTTTTCTTCGAATTTTAATGCTCTCACCCCCCAAATTTGTTCGAATCGACAAAAAATAAATGCCCTTTTTTTGAGAAAAAAAAGGATATTTAGAAGTTACGCAAGCCCCATGAAGTTTAACACGTATTTCCTATAAGAAAAAAAGACGTTTTTATAAATTTTATTCAGAATCGTCAGTATTAGGTGAATCAAGTTGAACTTGAACATTTTTCTTCACAATTAGCTATATAATATGAATCAACACTTACTTTTTAAATATCACCCCTTTAAGTCGGTTTTATAGGGTTCCAAAAGAATCCCATAAGTGAAAAATTTGGTTTTGCGAGTTTTTGGGGCTAATTATGATTTTCTTTCGGTTTTTAAAATAAAAATTGTTTCTAATACATATGATATTACTTTTTACTGATAATTAGATGTTGACATGAATTGTTTAAACAATTTATTATTATTTAATGCAATTTTCTCTTAGAATAAAATTAGAAAGTCGCGGTTTTTTACGAATTTTTCTACATTTTTTAAAATTTTAAGTTGGAGTGAGAAAAAAATCGATTAAAGTTAACCGAAATAATTGTTTAAACAATTTATTATTATTTATAACAATAGTCTCTTAGAATAATGCTAGAAAGTTGCGGATTTTTCTAAAATTTTCTACTTTTTGTACACTTATAAATTACAGTAAGGTAATAATTACTTCAAGTTAACAAACGTAATTGTTTAAACAAATAAGTATTATTTTTGATAATATTCTCTTTAAATAATGCTAGAAAGTTGTGGTTTTTTTTTTGAAATATTCGACTTTTTATCCACTTTTCACTTAATGAGGTAATAATTAATGCAAGTTAACAATCATAATTGTTTAACCAATTTATTATTAATTATAACAATATTCTCTTAGAATAATGCTAGAAAGTTGCGGTTTTTTCTAAAATTTTCCACTTTTTGACCACTTATCAATTAGAGTGAGATAATAATTAATTAAAGTTGACATTATTAACTGTTTAAACAATTTATTATTATTTTTCATAATATTCTCTTTCAATAATGCTACTAGAAAATTGGAGTTTTTCTTGGAAATTTTCAACTTTCCGCCCACTTTTCACTTAGAGTGAGGTAATAATTAAAGCTATTTTAGCAAACATAACTGTTTAAACAAATTACTATTTATTATTATATATTACTTATACTAATAAAATTTATTGTATATTATTATTTCCTATATTAATGTTAGATGGTTGCGGTTTTTTTGTTGAAATTTTTAACTTTTTGTCTACTTTTCACTTAGTGAGGTAATAATTAATGCAAGTTAACAGTAATAATTACTTAAAAAAATTTATTAATTATTATAATAATTTTCGCTTAGAATAATGCTACAAACTTGCGGTTTGTTCTAAAATTTTCCACTCTTTTCCACTTTTTAATTAGAGTAAGTTAATAGTTATTTTAAGTTAACAAACATAATTATTTAAACAATTAATTATTGTTTTTAATAATATTCCCTTTGAATAATGCTAGAAAGTTGCTGTTTTTTTCTGAAATATTCAACTTTTTGTCCACTTTTCGATTAGAGTAAAGTAATAATTAATGCAATTTAAGAAACATAATAATTTAAACAACTGATTATTGTTTAAAACCATCTTCTCTTAGAGTAATGCTAGAAAGTTGCGCTTTTTCTGAAATCTTCAGTTTTGCTTTGACTTTTTAGTTATGAATAAATAATAAATTAACATCAACTAGAATTGTTTCTTTATAGTATTCTATTTTTTTCAATACTAAGTATGTTTACTCGTTTGCTAATGTTTTACAAATAGTAATTTAAACAAAAAGGCTATCTTACAGTTGAGATAAAAACAAAGGATGGAATAATCAGGAGTAGATGGGAGGAGTGGGTCTATAAATGACTTGTAAAAATTTTGGTTCGAATTACAACACGAAGTTTATTGCGAAGCGTGAAAGAAATGATATAAAATCGTTTATTCTGAATATTTATTAAATTGAGTTTATACATTCTAGTTAGTTTCAATATAGTTAGTTAAAAATGCTACATTATAAGAATCTTGAATTTTAGCTTGATTTCACAGCTTGAACTTCAGAATCTTCAAGGAATTAAAAAAGATTTCTAGGATTTTTTTTCGTTGCTGGTAAGAACTATTGTAATAAGAAGTGAAAAGAGAAACTGGATGAATATCAACTGCGATTCGTAGTCAGACAGGATTTTGCGCCCCAATTCTTTCACCATTATTTTACCGAACCACCCGTTATCGAACCGGCTCAGCTTGAACTTTCTTCTACCGGTGTAAAAGTAATAATGGTAATGACTGTGCTCTGCTAGGAAAATTCAGCTGAAAATTTCAGTCGTCGGGAAAAATTTCGCCACTAAAGTCCGATCGTTCGAAACAGTCTACTTGAATAATCATGTTTTAGGTAGAAAATGCTCCAGACAGAAAAAATCTATCGCTGTGTAAAAAGGTGAAAATTTTGAAATTTTGTTCCTCGCAGTTCGGTTTCTTGAAAGATTCGTAAAAAGGTGAACACGTATTTTTGTTTTTAAATCAATTAATATTAACACGTGTCGCTGGTTCCCTGAAGTTTTCCATAAGATTAAGGGCGTGTGATACGTTATGATGTCAAGCATTACCGACGGGGTATTAAAACCAGAAAATGTATAATTAACCATAGGCACTACTTCCATAATCTGATGGAAATTCTTCGAGAAATATGAATCTATAATTTATTTTTCATTTCAACCCCTTTTATGGTTCACCAATAGTAATTATATAGTTTGACGAAATATTGACATTAATTGTCACTTTTTCCACATTTTTTCACAGATCCACATTAATGGATAAATCATACGATTTTATTTACTTTTAAGTAATTTGATATTGTTTCAACAATTTTTATTTGTTTAAATAATTTTTTTTTGGGGGTGACTAAGTACTATTCCGCCAGAAAATCACATTTTTTAATAGAACAGTATCAAAGTCAAGGACCCAATATCTCTGTTTTTTATATTTGTACACAGATAAAAGAAATTCCACTTACAGTTTTTTATATTTGTACACAGATAAAAGAAATTCCACTTACAGACAAAATTGTGTCAACTGAGAGACATCAAAAGGAGAGAAATTTTATTATAGAGAAAATTGTTTTAAGGCAATTTTTGAAAAAAATATAATTTTATGATATCAACCATTAGATTCCCATGTAAAAAATATTTTTTCCCTGATGATGAAATCTAAATCTGCTTTGAGACATGTCTGAACCCTGCTACAATTATTTCATATGTTCTTATATCTGTCTCTAATGAGCCAAAAATTGGATTTTAAGAAATTGTGATTTTGTTTTGACCTTCTTGTGTAAAGTTTGTACTTTACACAATTTGCTCTGCAAGAAGTGGAATTTTTTTTATCTGTGTACAAATTTATTTTTTCACAAATGCTGTGAATTGATGATATTTTTTCAATGCTACAAGCTTCCTGTGAATTTTTTAAACAATTTTTATTTGTTTAAATTTTTTTTTTGTATAAAAATGAGTTAATGGTATTTTTATAATATTACAACCTTATAAATCAATATGAAAGGTCAAAGAATTAGTTTCAGTTATTTATCAATTGTTTAAAAAATTAATAATCGTTGAAATGTTACTTCTAAATTTGATAAGAAATCATAGTAACATTTCAACAATTTGAATTGTTTAAACAATAGATAAATAAATGAAACTAATTCACCGACCTTTCATATCGATTTATTAGGTTGTAGTGTTATAAAAACACCACTAATTCACGACATTTTTGAATAAAACATTTTTTAAACAAATAATAATTTAATCATTCACAGAATGTTGAAAAAAGTTTTAGTTATAATAAAGTCATATGGAACTTGTTGAATAATTTACAAAAAACTGAGATTTTCTATCGGATTCAGGTTAAAAGTTACATTTCAATATTTAAACATTGTTTAAACAATTAAAAAACAACTGAAATGTATATTATGACTCTTAATATTGATTAATTAACTTTTAGCTTTGAAAAAATACCATCAATTTACAATATTTGTAAAAAAATAAATTATTTAAACAAATAAAAATGGTTTAAACAAAAATTATCCATTAATATGGATCTGTGAAAAAATGTGGAAAAAATTTTAATTAATGTTAATATCCCGCCAAACTATGATTACTCTGCTATTGGGGGTGGTTTTTGGGGCATCACGAAAGGGGTTTAGGAGGGTTGAAATGAAAAATCAATAATGGAAAAGTGAAGAGTTTGAGTTTCAAGGAAGAGTTTCTTCCTTAAAGAGTTTCCATCAGATGATGAAAGTAGTGCCAATGATTAATTATATATTTTCTCGTTTAAAAAAAAATTACAAAAATTTGCTTTTTTCCTCTTGTTAATCTTTCGGAAAACTTCAGGGACCCAGCGACACGTGTTAATATTAACTGATTTTAAAAAAAAACGCGTTCACTGTTTTTGGCAACGTCACAAGAAATCGAACAGTGGTGACCAAAATTAAAAATTTTTTTTGCCCCATTTATTTTTGAAATACCCTAATTTATATAAATAAAACAAATATAAAAAATTCATTAAGATTTTTCAACTCGTTTGATTACTTAGAAAACACAATTTAATATTCATGGTTCAAGGGTCGATGGTTGAATTATCGATATTATAGGCAAAAGTATTTTCAGGGGGAAAATAAAGGGGAAGGGGAACTTTGTCCTTTATATCCAGTCGAATCATTTATTACAAAACTCTGGTGAGTTGCATCAGGGGTGAATTGGAATTCCGTGTGATAAATCTTTGCTTCGGCGAATCAAACTAGCAAACAAGCTCGTAATTTCGTGCAAGCTTACCTCTTACTCGACCCACCCGACCGCCTTAAACCACCACCCTAGAACCAGAAAACTTTCCATGAAGAATCTATGTTCGTAATTTCTTTCGCTCGTATGATAAGTATTGAAATCAATGGTCGTTATTCTTTTACAAAGATATTGATTTCTCCTTGTCAAAATTTATGGGAAAAGATATTTTTCCAAGAGTTGTGACAATCTATTACTTTTTCAGAAAAAAAAAAAAAAAACGAAAACGATGTTGAAGGTACGCTGTGAACCTAATTTTTTTTGCAGGTGACGCAAAATTCATGTAGTACCAATCATAGTCGTAATCTAACTTCGAAATTTGCTATCTACACTTAGTTAATTTTCCTACTAACTATTCTGCTGACTTAAATTCCATGATGGAGAGAATTGTTGCCTAGATTTAGAAGTTGGTTCAGTTCAAACGCAATCTCTTCTCTTATTGCATCAAAGCCACAACTAAATTCAGTTCAAAATTTCGGAATTTTGAAAAACCACGTTCTTACTATGCGGAAAATTTAGGAAATATATCTGAGATTTTCAACTTAACAAGTTTAATTAAAATACATTTCATTATACAATGTGGTTATAAAATTTCTGTTAGTATTTTCTACTATATTTTGAAATATTCAGAGTGGTCTCAAAAGTTAATTATGCAGAGTAATAAAATGAAGTTGAGTCTTTGGAGTAATAGTAATAATAATACATAGTCTAAATTTCAAACTAAATTAGAAGAGTTTAAAAGTTTGAAAAAGACTTTCTTTTTCATGACGTTAACTAAAGCGATTGGAGGCATTGACGTTGTTTGAAAGTTTCCAAGGCGCAAACAAAGACTGCAAACTACTAAGTCAGTTCATTTAGTTGAATTTTTTTAAGTTTCAACGAGAGAAGACTCTTTCCGGTTCCTTGGCATCGTCCCTTCGCTTTTCTTTCTTAATTACGTTCAGTACCATATAATTGTTATTAATTAATTCAGTCGGCCGATTCTGCGTTACCTTCTTTCAAACTCGATACCAAAGTTAAGCTCGAAAAACTTTTACATCCCTTTTCTATCCGATCTGCGTAAAAAAAGAAAAAGTTCTTTGGCTTACACTAAAAAGTTTGAGTCTTTTCATTTATTTCGTTCTTTCCCTCTGTATTTTAAATGAAAGCGTCAAGTGAGGAAAGAAGAAATTGTAAAGTATCAGATCTTCGATCTACTTGTGTTTTCACTTTTCTCCAGTGTCAGATGTAATGCATATGCGAATAGTATCATTTAAGAAGTAAACTTTGGAGGAAAAACTTATAAAAGTAACTTTTCCATTACTCCGTATTTGAAACTAGGCTTTTCCCTTCCTGGTGGCCTCGATCTGAGAACTCTACTTCATGGATACGTGCTCGGAATTTCGTGTTTCCTTGCTCTCCAAAGACGAACTGTCCCTTATAATAGAATACAGCATTTGTCGTCTAACCGAGACGTACCATTACTACTCCTGTCACTCCGAAGTAGAACGCCCTTCATTTCGTTCGTATAATTAGATCCGTTGACTCGAACTTCGTATTCCAGACTTTCCTTCGTTTTTTTCATTTAAACTTGAGAACGGTTGCTAAAGGCGAAATAACGTTCGATAGATGAAAAATCTATTTTAATTATGATATGGGTGGAAATCAAAAAGTTGGCAATATCGTGTCCTTGGAATATTATTCGCTTATTTATGAAAAAATAATTGTTTTAATTAAAAGACTTTATTAAGCGGGTTTTATTCTGTAACATCTTATGTCATTTATTTTTGCTTTATCCTGTATCAAAATAAATTCGATTAAATATGAGTAAATGTCATCCGGTCCCATGTCCCCTCTTACATTTTTTCAGTTTTGTAGCGTTATATCTTTTTTACGGAAAAGTCTATATCTAATTATCAATGCACACCTACTTCCAGAATTGATTGCAGAATTGGAAAATAAAGTTCATATTTTGTTCCTAATCATAATTGCAAAGTAATAATCACTTTTTAAATGTCCCTGAATTTTTATGTCATCCGGTCACAAAACAGTTTTTTCTTATTTTTATGATAAGGAGTTTAATTTTTCCCTTTGAATTAATTAGTGAAATTGAATTAATTAATAAATAGATAATCATTGGATGTCAAAATTGAATTATACATAAGTAGTCATAAAGAGTCGTTATTTAAGAGAAATAACGAATTTGAAAACGCTAAACATTGCATACATCAATTCGATGCCATCCAGTCACACGGGTTTATGGTTAAATGAAGCACATTTTGGAGGTGATTCTATGAAGGAAATATTAATAAAAATATGTACTTATTATCTCTAAAACACTTGATTAATAAGTTATTCCAGAGTAAAGTTATTCTTTGGAATTATAAAATTTTTCATGATTAGCTTTGTCAACCGGCCACACAATAGGTACTTACTATCAGTAAAGTTAGTTGCAAAAATAAATATTATCAATATTTAGACTATTTTTAAATTTATAAATAATTTTTAATAATCTTAAAGCAACAATTATTTTTACACTTTATGTGATTAATATTATCAGAAAAAAAAGTTTTGTATGGATTGAAAATACTTTTTTTCTTTTAAATATAAAATCGAAAAATTCCAAATTTCTGATTTTCACCCATATACCTATTACTAAATTTTTTGAGCTAATTAAAAAATTGTTCTTTCTAAATATATACAAGATTTCTAAAATTGAAGAAGGTTTGGGAGTTTTAATTAAGACGTGCGCTGGGTCCTTGAAGTTTCTCATAAGACTTACATGAAATAACAAAGTTTTGTAAGTTTTTTTTTAAAACGAGAAAATACATTTTTGACAGATTTTCACATATTGTAAAATTTACGACAAAATTCATTTGTTTCATTGTTTAAATATTGAAAACTACTATTTTCAATAAAAAATCCGACGAAATGTGTCTCTGGACATGATGACCAAAGCTGAAATTCAAATCTGGAGACACATGAAAAGCTATTTGTTTCTTAAAATTGAATTTAATCAAACGATTATTAACTTCTTTTTTTATCTTTTTTATCTTTTACTTTAAAAAACTGCAAAAAGTCTTTCGAATGCCTATAAATATAATCAGGGACAAGGGATCCGATGACATTTTCAGATACTTAAAAGATTTGTCCCGTATTTTAGCAACATATGGATAAATGTAAACATAGGACATTGTAGGGTGGCTCGCGTGCTAAAAAATCTTTATATTTAAAACAGGATATTTTTAAGAATCAGAGCGTAATTTTCTCGGGACACATTTTCGTCGATTTTTTTATTTTCACCCATATCAAACATAAAATTTGTTTGATTCAAATGTATTTGTTTGAATCGAGCAAATTCATCATTGAATCAAACAAATTTTGTTTGAATTAAACAACCTCCTTCACAACAGAGAATCTCAGACTTTGGAACGAATAGGTTAACACACGTCTCCCACATTCACAATTATCTTCTATTCAGTAGGAAATCCTATTTAGCATCTACATAAATACATATTGCGTGATTCTGGATGTTCAACATAACTGGTGTCAAAAGCATATCGAGACCTTCTGTTTTGCCATGGGGTTGAACCTCTCAATGGGACTTCCGGTAACACAAAAATTTTGCCATGAGATATAATGGCGGACGGCACCACCAGTGAGATTTGAATATGTTTCGCGCCTGAACGCATCACTTTTGCCTTATTTTTTTTCCCATACCCATCAAAAAATGTCCGCCAGTCAGATTGTTTTGTGGTGAAATTGAGTTTGTGAACAGTTTTTGTACTTTGTGTTTAAAAGTGGTTATGCAAAGTCAAAGAATGTTCTTTAGTGACTTTAACTTTTATTATCATTAGTTCAAAAGCTTTTTTGTTGTATAGTTGATTCATATTTATTATGAATTTAAAAAATTGCAACATAACCTCAAAATAACTGATTGGCCGGGCGGGGTGGGGGAAGGGGTGTTATTGAAAATTTTCCAGGTAACCACAGTAAATTCAGAGCGCTAGTTGTCCGATTTGTGCTTCCGAATTCGTTCCATTATTTTCACCCCTATGTGTTTTGCGTTAGGTAATTCATTTCTATCCATGTAGAAATTCAAGCAGACACTTAACTGTGATTGTGTCTATGTAGAAATAACATGCGTACATCCGGAAGCACGAGTGGTAGATCTGTGTAAAATGGTGTGGCTCGTAACTCAGGTTAATTACACTCCATGGAGTTTATTTCACATGGGACGAGATCGTTGCTTATGGAAAACCCCTTACGTGACCCCCTGCAGCAGATTAAACGCCACGACGATGCTGATGGGCTCCTGGGGTATAGTCACTAAATTGTAGGAACCCCGGAAACGACCTTCGTATTTTGAGACATTTTAGTCTGGAGGTTGCGAAATTCAGGAGTTTGGGGTTCATTTTCCACCCGCGGCCGGGGTCTTTCATCGTCTCTATGCTTTTCTCCATGTATGGAATTCGAAGGATATATCACTCAGAAAAACATTTGCTTGAATCAAATAAAAAAATTTGTTTGGCATCATATTATTGAAAGAAACAAATTAAATCCATTTGAGTTTATACAAATATTTGTTTGATTTAAACAAAAATTGTAATCGGCATACAATAGTTCCTTATAAAAATGTTAATAATGCACCTTTCTCACAATAAAGACTATAACTATACTGAATATAAAGGCGTCTGAATCATGTTACAGTACTGTTACGCATCCCGCGCATCCCAACAGTTAGTCTAAAAATGTGGTGTCTTACACTTAACACTTCTTAACCACAAAATTGAAAATTTTTAGAAATTATTTATAAAATTGAATAATGTTTAAAAAACAAAATTTTCACTTCATTTAAAACAAAAAATCTTTAAAGCAAACAAGAACTTTATTTAATTTAAACAAAAGATTTATTCGATCTAAATAAAAATTTATTCAAATAAAATTTATTCAAACAAAATTTGTTTGAATCAAACAAATATTTTTCTGAGTGTAACATACCAAATGTTTTCAGATAAAGCCGAATATTTCACTCATATTACAGAAAGTAAATTAGGATGTAGCGTAAAATACGAATTTCAAAAAACGAAAATGCCTGAGTTGTTTTTTTCCCTTTTACCTAGAAAAGAAAAGTGTAAAGTTTCATTACCATCAAAAAATTTTTGGATGCTCCGCAAAGCCAAAATAAGTGAAACACACCCCCCAAATACGTTTTTTTTTATTTTAACTACAAATATTAGTCGTATTGAAAAATTATTAAGCGTATGATGTTAAGGATAAAAAAAGACGTCTTTTATGTTCAAAAAGTTTTTCGATCCAAACAACCCTTCTTGAGAAAAATAAAAAAAAATGGGTGAAAATGTGAAATTTTTTCTTTTTCTTTTTTTAAGAAATGCCGACTCATTTTTAATATTAAATATTAATATCCAACCCTTAGAAAGTAGAAAATAACATTTTTGACTTCTAAAAACTCAAAATAGTCAGTTTTTGGTCACTATATTGTAAATTACTTTATTACGAATAAATATGAAATAAACAATGTTCAGTAGGGTGTAGCGAAACATACGAATTTCAGAAAACGAAAATCCCTGAGGTGCATTGTTTTTCCTTTTCACCTAAAATCGGAAAAGGATACCTGAATATTGTTTATTTTATATTTAATCGTAACAAAATAATTTACAATATGTATGTAGTGTTTCAAAAAAGTTGCTGTTTATATATATATGTGAAAAAAATTAATTCACTTTAGCAAATTTTAAAAAGGAACCCAAAACTGACTTTTTTTAACTAATATTTCTGGAGTACATAAAAAAATCGTGTTTTTGGGGGATTTTCCACTTATTTTGTCTTTGCGAAGCATCAAAAATTTTTTTATCGTAATGATTCACACTTATCTTTTTTAGATAAAAAGGCAAGAAATGGCACCTCAGGGATTTTGATTTTCTGAAATTTGTATTTTACGCTACACCTTAACATATATGGCTCGTTTTGAATAAAATAACTTTAAAATAATTATTTTCTCCTACAAAATTTCATGGGTCGCTTAAAATCTTTTATTATATATTTTTTTACATACATGCTATCCTAAACTGCCAGATTCAAGAAAGTTCTTTTTATTTCGGAATATCTGAAGAATATTTTTGTGTTTTATGATTATTTCTCTAATTGATTTCTAATCTCCTGGTGGATGTTTTTACAAAATAATATAGGCAAAACTGAATTTAAAATTAACGTGCATAAGTATCAGTAAAATAAAAATGATCTTTTGCTCATTTTGTAAAAAAAAGTGTTAAAAAGTAAAGGTTTGCCTACCTCCGAATCATATTTTCTTGAGAACTAGAAAATTTTTTTGTAGGAAACGTTTTTTTTAGGAAAATTTTTATAAAGGACATTCTCATGATTCTTATATTTAACATTTACGATTTTACACGCACGGTATAGACAGTAAAATGATTCCTAATGCAATTCAGGTATTTAATCTGAATAATTTCATAGATGAAAATGGGATTTCGGATAATTTAACCGAAACCACACGCGTACGCTCTAATAACATTGGTCTACCTACCTATCTGCACGTAGAGATGTTTTAATGTTTTATCGATACTAATCGACAGCTGCGCATTGATTCACAAAATTCGGGCATGTGAAGAAATGGAAAAGGAGTAATTAAATTCTGACCCAGTCACTGTTCCTAATTGCCTTTCACCAAAGTCTGATTTTTGGGCCATGATGAAAAGGAGATGAAAAATGTGCTTATTCATACAAATTTCATTAATTTCATGTTATTCATAACTAATTTTTAACTAATACTGAAGATTTCTTCAAAATTCTAAAACTATTAGGACTACATAGATTTTTTATTAAAAATATAATAAGTTGTGTACTTAAAATATTGCTTCTTTGCAAAGAAACTATTAAAAAGAGGTACTGTTATTATGTCAAAATAATGATGTAGGGAATTCAATGTTTACTGAATCGGGATAATATTATTCTTTTATATCAATGTGTATGCTCCGTTCATCTTTATCAATAAGTTGTTCTCAATTTACATCAATCTCTTTTGGAACATCAATCTTAATCATCCTACAATTCATAAAACATGATGAATTATTACAATAGGGTAAACATTTCAGAAACAAAGCGTATTTCGTCTTTCTGGTTTTAGTTCTGATCCCCTAAGCTTACCATTTATTACTCTAATCTTATATTAAAATATTTATCAGAATTCTGTATACATTAGTTAAAACGTTTTATTGTTAGTGCAAATCGATACTCTTTTCTTATTCTCAAGAAGGGGAGTTTTTTATGCATTGTACATTAGGGTGGGCCGAAATTTATTTTAGTTCATTTATCAGAATAGGAAAAATCTTATTCTATATATAAAAATAGATTTTTGAGATTTTTTACACTTTTTTAAAACGATATCTTCCGTTAGCAGAAATGGTTTGAAGTTTGAAAGTTCGGAAAAAGTGGTTTATTCGACATACTTCAATGCTGCTTTCACATTTATCTTTGAAATCATTTCTCTCTGTACAAACTAATTCATTGCAATATGTCATATGATTTTAAAAAATATTTGTTGACGAAAAAAAATATGGTGGTAAATACACTTACGTAGTCATAATTTTACTTAAAAACTGGTGTTTTAAGGTAAACTAAAGTCGTAAAAAGACGTAAATTTGTGTTTCAATTTTCCTTTTTATACATCTTTTATAGCATAAAGACACATAAAAATCTAAGAATATCAAAATATTTAAAAATGCAACTTTAGCGCCTCAAAGAGTAAAAAAATATTTTTCATGATTATCGAAATATTATGTTGTGAACTCTTCTCCAAGAGTTTTTTGTAAATCAAATTAGGCTTTTCTCCCAGTTTACAATAATACGAGACTACTAAGCCCTTTGCAGAAGTTCAAACTCTTTTTCATCGGGTGTGCCATTTAGTTTAACCTTATTACTTGTATAGTTATGGCTGTCAATTCATTCTCGTTTAGTTAAGGCATTTTATTCTAACGTGAAGGTTCTTTAATAATTTGCTGCAAAACAACAACTGCAAAACTACTAATACTTGTTTAATAAAAATACTTTTATTAGTAATTATAAATTGGCTTTTAACCACTTTTGTTTACCTTAAAACACTCGTTTTTAAGTAAAATTGTGACTTTACGTAGGGAAAAGTTGCCTAAGATGAGCTTCCTTCCATATTTTCTGAAAATTTTCGATTTTAAGGAACTTTAGAAGCAAAAGCGATTACTGACATCATAGTTTCATACTTGCTTTACAAAGTTCACATGCTTAAAAGTTCAAAAAATTTTTAAAAGACAATAAATTTCTATGTTGAAAAAAATGTATTTTTCCTGTCTTAGGCAACCCGGTATCCTAAGACGGGCCCCTTTTAAAAGTCAAAAAACTATGTAATTACACACTAGATATTGATAAATTTTATTCCTAGCGTACTGTTTAAACATATTGTTTAAACATAATAAAATAAAATTTACACATGAAATAGAAGAAAATGGAAAAAAAGCTTTTTAGATCTAGAATTCATTAGAAATTTTGATAATCAGATTGAAGTAAATTGGTACAGAAAAAAATCTTGGTCGGAACGTTATTTAAATTACAATTGACATTACGAGTTCAAACAAAAAGTAGCACTAATAAAAGATTCAGTTGATAGGAGAGTTACCTTAGTTGATGGAAAATTTAGAGCAGAGAATATAGAAATAATCAAAGAAACTTTATTAACAAAGGTTTTCCAAAAGCAACGATAAAGAACCTATCTCAAACCGCAATCAAATGTAGTTTACCAGATAAATTGTAAAGATTGTAACAAAGTATATATGGGGCATTATTTCTCAAGCGTACCCACCCCAAAAAATGAATTTTTCCGATCGACCTTATATTTACAAAAAGTTTACTCCTTACAGATGGCACTTCGAAAAAAAATTGATCAGTTTGGTCAGCAATTCGTCGAGGTATAGGGGGTGAAATTTTTGTACTTTACGCAAAGCCTCTATTTCGGATATAAATATCTTTTTACGTATGGCATATAAAAATTTTGACCCAACGTTTTCGATAGATTTTTTCCCAATCTTTCGAATGAAATAAAAAAAATTGAAAAATTCAAAATTTAGCCATCATTTTTGAAAATCAAAAATATTTTTGGTTGTTTTTAAGTTCGACCCTTTTTTCTTTTTTTAAAACTAAAAATAAAGCTTGAAATGCTTTCTTTCAGATCCTTGAATAGCATAATGTCGTTTTTCGTTGTCTTTGAAAAATTGAATTTTAAGTAACCTGGTAAATTCCAAAAAATTTTCCTATGCGCAAAAAAAATTCGGAAAATTTTTTGCATGTACAGTTTTTGATAAGAAACATTTTTAGTCTCATAGAGAATAATCAGACGGAACTTTTATCTATTTGCCGTTTTTTTGTCCTGATTATTTTTAATAATAAGAATTAAAAACTAAACAAATTTACCCCTAAATTCAATAAGTTTTTAAAATATATATCATCGTAAGTTGGCCAATTGTCGTTGAAATTATTTGAAATTTGGTATAAACATGCACTATAGTCTAATGATGCCTTTAAAACAATACGACTGCCCAACTTATTAAATTGAACAAAAATAAACACTTTCAAAATAACTAGAATTCTGCTGAGTATGTATCTTCATACATAAGTGATGAATATAATTTTTTTATACAAAAGTATTAAGGGTGTTCCGTCTTAGACAACTTTCCCTTAAGTGTATTTACCACCAGAATTTTTTTTCTTTAACAAATGTTTTTTAAAATCATATAACAGGGGGAAATGATTTCGAAGATAACAGTGGAAGCAGCATTGAAATATGTCGAAAAAATCACTTTTTTCGAACTTTCAAACTTCAAATCATTTCTGTTAACGGAAGATGTCGTTTTAAAAATATGTAAAAAAGCACAGGAATCCATTCAATGTATATATATATATATATATATATATATATATAT
>JBAGKK010104794.1:0-25810 GCA_037177015.1 Euceroptres primus
ATATATATACTTGTAAATAATTTTATGTTACAGAATTGTAAATTAGCATTTATATTTATATATTATTTTATTTATTTTGATTATTTATATTATAATTATTATTAATATTATTTATATTATATATTATTTATATTTATAAATATTATTTATATTTTATAAAATTAGTTTGTACAGGTTTATTTCGTAAAGCTCTTCTTCATTAGACATACTACACAAAGAAATATATTATGAAACATTTTCTGAGTCAATTGTTATTGTCACGGAAATCCGACTTATCCAAGATGATAATGCGTATAAAGAATATAGACATTATGTACATTACGACAGTCAGCAATCAAGAGCTTTCACTATCTACCTCTTGTGATCAATATCTTATCGTGAGAAAAGGAAAATTCGTCATGTTTTGTAGTTGAAAGTAATGCATCGCACAAATAGTCTACACATTATTGCGCCAACGTAGTAAAATGAATGTATAAACATATCGTACTCTGGATTCATTTGTATACAAATGGATTTTGGCCTTGAAAGCCAAACACATTGTAAAAATATTTTTTAAATTTATGAACCTTTTTTTAATCTTGTCTTTTCTGTACGTTTTAATATTTAATATATCCATCAAAATTCATACATGTAAAACCAAACTAAATCTACACATTTTCCTTTTTTGTATAAACGACTTTTTTGCACCTAATAAATGAATAGTAACAATTTTTACTAATTTTTAGAAAAATATCAATAATTCCCGTAGATGAGGCAATGAACTTTCGAGTTCCAAATGCCGATAAATAATAATAATCAATAATTCCCAGTGAATTTATTACCAATTTCTTTAGTAAAAATTTCATTGTTGGAGGCAAATTCAATATAAGGGTTATTCCACATCAGATTTACAACTAAAAAATCGATTGCAGCGAAAATTTTTTCTCGCATTCTTTAGAGTAAAATAATCGTCACGTATTTTTTTGTTTCAATATAATATTTTTTATTTTCATGCTATGATTTTTTAAACTTTTGAAGCGTATAAAATTCAACCTTTTTTAATCAATAATAACTCGAAAACATTTTTTAGGAAAAATTCTCGTCGTCATTGAAGTTCGTATTTCGTATAAGCTTAATGAAAAAATATAAATAATGTATTGTTTTTGTTATATCACCCATGTTTTTCGCAATTGTTATAAACAATTTGAATTTTTTAAACAATGCATTACGCTCATCGTTAGATTATGGGCCCCTAGATTATGGGTCACCTTCATGGTCGTTCACGCTTCACTGATTCTGTCCCACGCCCCTGAGCGTCCCGCGACAGCGTCATCGCTCGGACAGTTAGGGCCGCCAGACGTTTACATCACGACTCTCTGCGCATTTACTTTTGTACGTTCAGAGACTACATACGCGGTCCTGAATGTTGATATAAGACTGCTCGCTCCTCGCTTTAAATCCGGTTCAAACTGGAGTTTAATAGCATTAGATTTTAGACCGTCTACCTCCGATCCTGGCCCATAATCTAACGATGAGGGTATTTACATTTTTCATTAAGTTTTCGAGTTATTATTGATTTAAAAAGGTTGAATTTTATACACTTCAAAAGTTTAAAAAATCATAGTATGAAAATAAAAAATATCATATTGAAAAAAAATACTTATCGACTATTTTACTCTACCTAAAGAATGTGAGAAAAAATTTTCGCTGCAATCGATTTTTAGTTGTAAATCTGATATGGAATGGCCCATAGATACTTTGAAAAGCGAATATCACATGTATCTGGAGAAACCATCGCTCTATCAACGATTGCTACACTCACACAGTAAAAATGAATATTTAAAATTATTACACCTTAAAATGGTTTGGATTAAATTCAGTAAAATTTTGGCTTAATTTAAGCACATATTGGTCTAAATTTAAGCACACATTGGTCTAAATTTAATATCACGTTACCTGAATTTCAGAATTGAGTCCTGAATTCAGAATCAATTTTGCAATCCAGAAAAATTTTACTGAATTTAATCCAAACCATTTTAAGGTGTAACAATTTTAAGTATTCTTTTTTACTGTGCAGAGAAAACTTATTTTCAAGTTAAAACTACCGTTTTTTAACCTCTTTTTTGCTTGATTCGATATGAAAATTTGTTTATAGTAAAAAAAGCGTATTTTTGATCAGAAAGAGTTGGTTTGATTCAAACAAAATTTTTTTTTATTCTAATAATATTTGTTTGAATCAAACAAATTTTTTCTGACTCCTTAGAAATTCAATAATATTTTTGATTTAAAACAATTATGTTTGAATGTAAAAAACCTTTTTCTGAGTGTAGATATCATATATATAATTAAGTATTACCACTTCTAAGGATTGTTATTGACCGTTGCTAGGGGCTGTTAGTGACTGCTACCAAAGGATGTTATTGAGCGTAGATAGGGGCTGTTATTTATTTTTAAAAGAAGAGTGATATTGACTACACTGCTAGGAGTTGTAATGACCGATAAATACACAGAGAAAAAGAATCTGTAAAATTAACAGAAACCATCTGTTTAGCACATTTTTTCTGTTATATTTACATAAATTTCTGTAAAGATATACGGATTTCACACGCCTTTCTGTAAAATCAACGAAAGTATCTGTTAGGTTTAGAGGTTTGAAGAAAAATTAGAAATCTGTTAACTTAACAGATACTTCTGTTGCTTTTACCAGAAAATCATATAAATTCCGTAGGCTTAACAGAAATTTCTGCAAATATAACAGAAGAAAATCTGCTGTCCCTATTTTAACAGATGACTTCTATTAATTTAATTGATTTTTTCTTCATGTAGGGTAAAGTGTTTAAAAAAGCAAACTTTTTTTAAAAAATTTGGTCACTATTGATCATTTTCTTGTGAGGTTCCCAAAAAAAAATGTACGCGTATTTTTTTTAATTCGGTATTTTTCAATTGTTTAAGCAATGTCGAATTATTGTTGAAATGTAACTTCTAACCTGAATCCGACAGATAATCATAGTTTTTTGTAAATTACTCAACAAGTTTAATCAGTTTATTATAGTTAAAACCTTTTAAACTTCCTGTGAGTTGTTTAAACAATTTTTATTTGTTTAAATAATTTATTTTTTCACAAATATTGAGAATTGATGGTGTTTTCTCAATGCTACAAGTTAATTAATCATCATTAAAAGTCAACGAATACATTTCAGTTGTTCAAACAATGTTCAGTTGTTGAAATATTGAAATGTAGAACCTTAATGCGATAAAAAACCATAATTTTGTTTCTAAATTATTCAACAAGTCCATAAGTTTATTAGAATTAAAATTTCTTCAACTTCCTGAGAATTGTTTAAATAATTTTTATTTATTTAAATAATTTCTGTATCTCAAAATATCATGAATTAATTACATTTTTATAATACTAACCCTTAATAAATCAATATAAAAGGTCGACAAATTAAACAATTATTAATTGTTCAAACAATTGATAAATAACTAAAACTAATTAGCCGACCTTTCATATTGATTTACTGGGATGTAGTGTTATAAAAGTACCATTAATTCACGACATTTTGAGATGTAAGAATATTATTTAAACAAATTAAAAATTGTTTAAACAATTCACAGGAAGCTGAACAAAGTTTTTCATGATAAATCTGTGGAACTTGTTGAATAATTTAGAAAAAACTATGATTTTATATCGCATTCAGGTTAGAAGTTACATTTCAACATTTCAACAATTGAGTATTATTTAAACAATTAAAAAACAACTGAAATTTATACATTGACTCTTCATATTAATTAACTAGCTTGTTTCATGGATAAAACACCATTCATTTACAATATTTGTGAAAAAATGAATTATTTAAACAAATAAAAATTCTTTAAACACTAAAAAATAAATTGAAACTGAAATAAAATCGAGTGATTTATCCATTAACGTGAATCTAAGAAAGAAAAATGGGAAAAAGTGATAATTAATGTCAATATTCCGTGAAATTATGATTACCCTGTTATGAGGTGGATTTTAGGGCCCCATAAAAGAGGTTTATGAGAGTTGAAATGAAAAATTAGTAATATTCGTTGAAGGGTTTTATCACATGACGAAAGTATGGCCTGTTTAAATTGTGTATTCTCACGTTTAAAAAAAAAATTACAAAGAATTGTCTTTTTCCCCATTAGGTATCAAAATATCAAAATCAGAATTTTAATAATTTGCTGCCTTTCCAATTTCAATTTCTGGGTCTTGGCGCTTTTTTCCCTAGTGCATTTTTGTCAATAGAAAGTTTTCAAGCACGTGTAGAATTTTTAATCACATATGCTCGAAAAAATTTTAAAACCACAAGTGAAAAAAATAATTCTATTAAATACCAAACTTCCTGGGTTGGCGATTTTCTTTTTAGTGTTTTTAGTCTAAAAAAGCCTACACATGCTCAGAAAAATACTACGTAAACATATCTATGAGGTGGTTATATAGTTGTCAATTGTTTGTAATGTTTTGATATTTTTGGATTTAGTGTGTCGTTTATGAAAATTTTTTCAACATTCGTTCCCCAATAATCTGAATATCTTTAACCACACAGCTCTTTATACGCAATAATAAACACATACTCAGTTGCTTCGTCTCGTCAGCAAGAAAAAGTAATTCTTTTGCCATTTGGTTGCAGGGTTTCTCGTATTTTGGTTTTGGCTGGGTTATAAATACATCGACGCTAGCGATGGCGTGAGTGCCTTGTGAAAGAGGGAATGAAGGAGAGAGTGACCGAAGAGGGGTTGAAGAGCGAAAGGTAGGAATGGAGACAAAGAAGGAGAGAGAGTGTGAGGGAGTGAAAGAGGGTGAACAGAGGGTTGAAGGGGGTAAATCGTTGAGTTGGGTGAGGAAGAGAGAGGAGGGCGGGAGGGGTTGGGAGTGGAAACGAGGAAAGCTCTATCGATCGTTAAGTCTGTAGGCCGTCTGCCTCGCGAACGCATAATCATAGAAACGACTGTACATAGTTGATGTGCATGCATGCCGAATAGAAGTGTGCCAAAGTTCGTCCGTTCATTGGCTAAAACCGAACGGGTCGCCCCTTGAACTTTTTTTCAGAGTCATTTCCGTTTTTATTCTTCCCTGTTTTCATTTTCAGAAATATCGGATTTGGATTTCAATATGGATATTCTCTCATTATTTCTGATACACGGCGATTTTCATAAATATGAATTACAATAAATTGAAAAGATTTGAAATTATGGCGAAAGTTAAATAAAAGCAGTCTGATGTGTGTTGCCGAATTTATTTATTAAGATGTATTTTTTGATAAAAGAGAAAAAATGTTGAATATCTTATATTATTTGTCGCTTATGAAATTCCGGTCTTGTTAAATTCTCTTAGCATGACACATCCGAGCCATCCAAGCCTCGTGGATCATGGATCCTATTTCTGGTGCGGAGGCGAGATCAGTTGGACTCATTTTCATCGTTTCTCTGGACCAAGCATAACGATAGTGTTTATATTGTCGGTCAGAGGCCTAGGTCGGGATTCTAGCAGCTGTGCTATGGCCAATGCCCATTTCGGGGGTCAAGGTTCTGCCAACTTGGAATTTTTTTTCTTATTTGCATCAACATACTATTTCACGATTCTTTTCTATTTCTATATTCACAATCATTGAACGAATTATCGGAAAGAGCTCATCTTTCAGGGGTAGATTTTGGTAATTGAAGATATGATATGAAATATTCATTTTATTACATTGATGTAATACAAAATGATTTGTACAGTTTTTATAGTAAATTATATTCAAAATTTCTTTAAAACTAATAAATTACTATTTTTTCTTTTCTTCTCTCTATTTTATTCATTTCTGGAATGAAACTTGTTTTTGAGTCTGAAAAATAAACGACATATAATATTGGGAGTGCGACGTAACTGCGTCATAAGGAAGAGGGTTGTCTTGAGACGAGAAGGAGCGATTCCGATAGAGAAAGAGCAAATGATGCAGAGCAAAAGAGGGAAACAGGAGCATCAAAAGCTACAAGGCTGGCGACACAGTGGCACCAGGTGCAGCAGCCGAAATTTAGTCCGAAATACGGTTACTTGGTTCCCTGGTGCCTGACGACAACTGATATTCCATCGGATATTGATCGTCCGTTGCAAGCTGGGCCACAGCTGGCTGGGCTTTCCTACCACCGTTACAGTTTCGCACTATTCCCTGATAACCGAGTGTTTTGCTCTCCAATCTCCAATATGAATATGTTTTCAACAACTTCCATGCTTAGAACTTTTTGAAAACAGCTTAAACACAATTACAGAATAAAATACCGTACACAATGAGAACAATTGTAAAAGAAGGAAGTAAAAAAAAATTACTTCTACCACTGAAAAAAATGGTTATTAGGCCAATTATTTAGTTTGACAGATATGGTACTGCTATTTTATTAGTTGATACTGCTATTTTATTAGTTGATATTGCTATTTTTTAGTTTATATTGCTATTTTATTAGTTGATACTGCTATTTTATTATTTGGGTCAACTAATTGTATTAGTTGCAGTGACTATTCAATTAGGACCAGCAACTAATAAAATTGTTGTCCCAACTAATAAAATAGCAGTATCATATCTTACAAACTAAGTAGTTGGCCCAACTAACCATTTTTTACAGTGTCAGTGGCAGAATAATTTCAATGTTTAACTTTGATTCACTGTAATCTTGACGGAAAAAAATCTATAACAGAACCATGTACAAATTCAGTATTTGGACTAGAGAAACAACAACATAACTAAATTAGGGATGGGTAATACCTAAAGTTTTGCTATTTTAGGTATCCATTTTAGGTATTTTAGGTATACATCCCTAATTTAAGTATATTTTTGTTTCTCGGGTCCAGATACTGAATTTGTACCTGGTTCTGCTATATAGATTTTTTCCGTGTGATACAAACGGATTTAGATATGGAATACGTGTATTTTTAGAGAAAATAGTGATGACAATTTTCATCTATACAACTCTCTAATTTTGCTGTAATTGGTGTTATAAAAACTGATAGAATATAAAAAAATGTGAGCAGAATTGCGTCAATGACATTGAAGGGGTTAATTAGGTCAGACGTGACATTAGACAATTCTTTTCAGGCATCCTACACATAAACTAATAATTTAGATGAATTTTCCATAGCTAATAAGCAATCCTCATTCTTTTCTTCACGTTTAATTGCTGTGGAAATTAAATTTAAATTATTAGTTTGTAAATAGGATGCCTGTAAAAATGGTTAATGTCATGTTTTATACATGGCCTTAAACAGATTTTTTTGGAATGATTGATGAATCATTTAGATCTTTATTAAATACAAATTAGTACTGTGTGCTTTAACCAGTTAAACGGATAATAAATGTCAAACGAACAAAACAGTTAAAATAATCAATGAAAAATTCAGTTACTTCAGCTGAAATGGTTAAAACAAATAATCAGCCAAACAATTAATTATTAACCTAGAATACCGCGCTATCGGTTTTGTTCAGTATTTGACAGTAACGTGTTACTTGTAACGACGCTACTGTAAAAGTTATTTTTTTAAATAACGATATAGTAACGTGTTACTTTTAAAAAAAGTAACGGTAACATTAACGCGTTACAATTTTCAGGTAACGGTAATATAAAGTAACGTAATTACCGTACGTCAATTTATATTTTACTTTTAACTAAATATCGTGTAAATAATCATGAATCACCTTCGCACTGTTGTGGTCTCCAAATAGGAACACATTTTTTTGGAGCCTCCATTTTAACATTTTTCTGTTTTCATGTATAGTTTCATCAAGTTTTAAAATAAGTTCCTAAATTACATACTTTACCCTCAATCTAACTGTTATTCTTCATGAAGTATTTTAATTAAGCAACCTATAAAAGGATATCAATGGGATATCGGGATATCCTGAAATAGCCCCAGGATATCCTGGGACGTCCCTCGGATATCCCAGGGATATCGTCATTTACGCTCCTTCGGTTATCCTGCTCGGGATATTCTGTGGATATTGTAATAATGTCCTGCGAATATTACCCCGTTTTATTATTCGAAAGCAGAATAAATTTCAGTATTGCTGAACAATGTGAGTAAGATAATTATAAATATACATATTTTTCTAGAATTAAATTTTATTTACATACTAAAAAAAATTACAGTTTTTCCAATTATGAACATAACCTCAAAAATATTGGTTTTTTCAATTCGCGATCCCAAAAAAAAAAAATATACATTTGTACTCCTACGCTGAATTAATCGACAAATAAAATTATTCTTAAAGTAACTACAACTATGCAAAAACATTATTTATTTATTTTATTTATTATCTAATAAAATATCACCTCACTTGGCTCTGTACTTTGCACTCTCCTCATAAATCGTCGGCTGTACTTGACTTGCACGCATTCTTTCTTAAGGTAATGTTATCTTCCACCCATTTTTAATCCATATATGCGGTTAATTTTTTGATAATATTTTTACAAAGAATTGACACTTATACAACTTAATACAAAGTGCGCAAAATTAACCATCTGAATATTACTTTTAGAAGTAATTAATATTTGTAAAGCGTTGTACAAATTGGAATATCCTCTGAATGTCCCTGGGATATCCTGAAAATTCTGGGATATCCGTAGGATATCCTAAGGATATCAGACTTCATAAATTTAGGATATCCCAGGGACATCCTAGAGATATCCCTAGGATATCATACAGATATCCAAGGGATATCCCATATAATAAATTCAGGATATCCCATGGGACATCCCACGGATATCTTCTGATGTCCTACGGATATTTACATTTCCGCCCTCCAGGATATTCTGAAATTAATCTGGGGATATCTCTAGGATATCCTACGGATATTTTGGGCCGTTTTCAGGATATCCTACGGATATCCCTTACTATGAGAGTCTATTCAGCACAGACGACTCTATTATAAAGAAAGAGTTTGTTCGATTAATGCACTTCTTGAAAAACTAGCTTTATTAAAAAAAATAAGAAGCTTTATGCACGTAGATTAGAATTATTAGCAGTGTATTCGTATATAAGGGATTCGTATATATTTTTTTCACATTATATAAAAACAAAATGTACGACAGCGTGGTATCCTAGGTTACCAATTAATCGTTTGCCTCACAGCAAAAGGATATCCCTGAGACGTTTCTAGGATGTCTTGTCCGACTCTGAGGTTATCTTGAACTAGTTGCAGAGATATCTCAGTACATCTCATGGACATCCCAGGGATATTGACATTTTCGCCTTTTGAAGACATCTCGTAAATCTCGAACAAGATATCCTCAAGATATTTCCAAGATATCTCACATATCTTCAATAGATACTATAAGTATCCCTGTTATGTCCGCTGAATGTCCCCAGGATATCTCTAAAATATTCTGCTGATAAAATGAAATGATAAGTTGAAATTTAAACTGAAAGAACAATTTTATTAATGTGTGAATTACATTAATTACATTAACTTTATTTTTAAAATGTTCTGATTCTTAAAAATGTAACAGAATGTTTATAATAAATTTTAAATGTCCTTCAGGCTCATACATATAATATTTCTTTATAGTTATAATAACTGTAAGATGATTTATCTACACTCAAAAAAATGTCTGGTTAAACTAACCAGAATTCTGTTTAAATATGCTCTTACTATTTTTTCTGGTTAGAGTAACCGGAATTCTGGTTAAACTAACCAGAAATTCTGATTAAAACAATCAGAATTCTGATTATTTTAACCAGAAAAAATAGTAAGGGCATATTTAACCAGAATTCTGGTTAATTTAACCAGACATTTTTTGGAGTGTACCATATACGTATAATCCGTCGAATAGATTTTAACCCTAGATAGCAGCACCTTATTGAAATTACAGACTTGCAGGGGCGAAGTCAGTCTGACCCCACGATATTATTTCTCACGCAACTTTTCAACAACTTTATACTTCGATCTGAAAAAACTCAGGGTCATTTTTTAAGACATTCAGGGCATAGTTTTATAATTTTCATGTCAGATTTTTCATTTTGACGAGGTGAAAAAAATTATAAAACTTTTTTTTTCACTACTTTTTTTTACTTTGTTCACTATACTACTCACAGGTGGTACCATAATTTAGATTTTGTTTAGAATAATGACTTCAAATTGAGATCGAAATTTCGTTGAGGTCTTTTCGACCCATAGCTGAAATCTAGGGTTAAAGGTAAATCAATCTTGAATTAAAAAAAAAACACGCAACACGATAGTCAACCTAAAAACATGCATTTCACGTCTAGTTATTCTACGTAGCCTACGTACGGTTACAATTATTTTACTCAATTAAAAAGTATGCATACCTGTAAGCTTGGACAAATGCAAAGTCTAGAAAAATGTAATCCACTTTAAATTCACAAGATTAATCACGGAAATGAAAGAAATCAATCTTTCTTAATAAAAATCGAATGTGTCGCGTGATTCATTTACTTCTTTTTAACCTTTTTTAAATGAAATGTCCTATCAGAGATATTCTTAAGATATTTTATAGATATCTTATAGATATCTCATTTCATAAAATTATTATATCTCAAAGCTATCCCTTAGATACCCTTTTGCATTACAGTATTACATCTTACATTTATAAAATTGGGACATACATAGGATATCTTCAGAATATCTCGGAATATCTTCAAGTTGTCCTATGTATATTGATATTTCCGTCATGTAAGATATTAACGGATATCACTTAAGATGTCCGAAGGATATCCCATGGATATTCTTGGGACGTAAATGGGACTTAAACGCCGATATCCCTTGCTATGATGGTTTGCTGGTTATTTTTTTTTAATCGTTGCAGCTGAATTTACTGAATTAACTTCATTTTTCATTGATTGTTTTAACTGTTTTGTTCATTTGGCATTTGTTAACTGTTTAACTGGTTGAAGCACACAGTTATTGACAGCACACATATTGACAGAAAATCAGTGCTGTGAATTGTGTTGCATCTCACTTCGAACAATTTAAAACAACTGAAATTTTCATTGTAATTTCATTATTTGTTTGTAAAATCAGCGTTTTACTGTGTTTAGCCACGGATTATTATTGTTGATAATTCAATGTTCAATCTTTGAATCCTTTGAATGGAGGCTATTTGGAGTTTTCAGGTAGGTATTAGGTACATAACTCGGTACTCGGTAGTTATGCAAGGAGGTCAGTCGCGTCTGGTGTGAATACTCTACAGTTCGCGCTTTACTGCACGCAAATACACAGACATGGGAACTTTAAGACTTGCTGGATTAGTGTGCGTAAGTAAAGCTTTATGTAAAGCTCCTGGTCGATACCAATTGGCCGCTCTTACTGGCTTCAGCTTTTGCCAGCCTGAGCTTTCGCCGTCGCAGTAAAGCTTCTTCAGCCTTAAGCTCAGAGTCTATCAGTTTACCAACAATTTATGTTTTATCCATAAATCTTGATCTCGTATTAATTACCATTCGTGTCGAAATTGTGATACGGCTCTTATGGGGCCCTGATTAGTTTTCCCTATTATTATTAAGGATGCCACATTAGAGTAACAAGGAAGGCATATGCGGGCCACGTTAGGCCCTGACGAGGAAACTTCTCTAATTTTTGCGCGAGGAAAACTGTTGTGGCCCTTACTGGAGCCCCATTTTTAATAGGGATTATTGGGGCAATTTTCACACGGGATTGCCAGGATGAGAACTGATACTGTCCGTTGCTATAGACTGAGTAAATAACACCTTTAAGTGCTCTCTATAAATAAATTGTAATAATAAGCAGAACCTGTTTCAAAAGAATGCTGAGAAAAACGTTAAAATATAATTACCAGACGCTCGTTAATAAATTGTAATAAATTCCAAAGTTTTTGTTTTCCATACATTAATGAGATTTGGAACAAATGAGTTCATTGCAATATTTCTTTCTATGAAAGATATCCTGATTTACAGTCATTATATAGTCAATTACACGCTTGACTCGCTACCCCAGCTTGAATGATGCTAGAATGTCGATCATCATGCTTTCACTGATAAATATCAACTCATTATACCTGTTTTGCTAAAAATTTACGTCATATACAGGAGAGCAAATGACTTGATCTACGTCACGAAAGCGAAGATCACAACAGGAGTTTGCTACTTATTATATCACGGATATTATTAACTGTGAACCTTTTTTAGTCTCCTTTTTTCAAGGCTATTGACTTCGCATGTCTATTTATAAATGTATTTTCTCTCTCTGGTTTTCAACTTTCTTCAAAAAAGAGCGAGTGAAATCTCTCTGCAGTGAAAAAAATTTTGAGATCAAGATTCCTCTATTTACTCAAACATTCCTTTTTTCGATAAAAGACACCACTAAAAGGTTGGAATACTGACTGCTGGATACTGATCAAATGCTAGGTTCTTAAGTTGCGAAAATAAATAAAAATTTGTAGAAATGTAAAAGATGAAGTATAACTTTTAAAGATTTCATTGGACTTTTGTTTTATTTATAAGATGATTAGTCTGTTGATCGTCTTATAAATGAAAGCTTTCGTTTGCTTGCACTCGCAATCATGACTGCTATTTATACCGGCAAGCATAAAGGTTGCGAGAGGTTACCATCGGCCACAGACACAACAGATTATAATGCCACGACTTCTTACGCATTCTGGACAATTGTCAGGTATTACTTAATGTAATTCATTTACATTCATAAATTCAAAAGTGCTAAAATTGCAACGATTCAGATGAATGATATCTGAGATTATATTCTAGTGAGTCAACTTTCCAAGAGTTATAATATAAAATTGACACTTGGAAAGTGTGTATTATATTTTACTTGAGTAAAATATAATATATTTTACTCAAATCCTTCTTCAGGAAGAAGTTAAATAAGCATGACTGTGAATAAAGTCATTCAATAAATTTTGTAGAATTCTTTCAGTTTGTTTTTATTTTCTTAGGGACCATTTTAATGCACTTGAAATATTTGATGAGCGACACTCACGACAGGTTCCATTAACGTCATCGTATACGAAATGTCAGGGTTGAATCGCAGAACAACCTGGTTATTAAATGCAAGCACACGCATGTTATTCAAAGCAGAACATAATTTCTAGACTTCAAAGCTACCGACTTATGGAAAATGTATCGTGCGGCTTTTGAGACTTTATATCGATCAATCACTTGCAAAACCCGCGCCTCGAGGTGTCATCGATCCAGCGAACCCTGGCACCTAAGGCACTTATTTTTAGAATATCAATGCAAGGGCTTATAATAAATTCAAAACTGCTATAGATGAAGTAAACATTTTTAACTTTGAAACATTTTTAACTTCGAAACATCTATAACTTCGAAACATTTTTAACTTCGAAACATCTATCACTCTGAAACATTTTTAACTTCGAAACATACAGGATTGCCAATAACGCAAAACTTCATCAAAATCTATTTCTTACGGTTTTTACCAAAAAGTAGCTGAGATTGGCAAAAAATGCAAGATTATGTTCAACCAGATTTTCAAAAACTGACTTTTAAAATTGACATTGTTATCGGCGTTTGGAAACAAGTTCTCTTTTTTATAAACAAACGATTTTTCAATTCCTACAAAAATTTTCAAAACATCCATAAAATAAAGTATTTACAAGCATCTAATAAAATCTGAATTTTATGGATGCTTTGAAGATATTTATAGGAATTGACATCGCTTGCTTAAAATAAAGTGACAAATTTATTGTTCACAAACCTGCATGGTAAATCAAATCTCAAAAAAGTAATTTTTTCTATATTTTTCCCACAAAATTTATATAGCTTCAAAATTTTTTTAAAATTTTAATGCTGTTAAGGCTGAAATTTCAATGATGGGCTTTCTGAAATATATTTTTTGGTTTCCTAATTTTACATTTTCGAACTCTTTTGGACCACTCAGTAAAAAATTTGGTTGATTGAATCAAATCGTTTAGTTGATTTAAACAAAAATGTTGGTTTAGGGGACAACATTTTTATTGAGTTAACCAAACATTTGTTTGTCCACACTTGTTCCTGAATTCTTTGAATTCTTTTAAGTTTTTTGAAATCTTTGAATTCTTTTGAATTTTTTGAATTTTGTTGAATTCACTTTGAATTCTTTTGATTTTATCTAGCATTCTTTAAATTTTTCTTTCAAATTCCCTTTGAATTCTTTAAATTCGTTTGAATTCCCTTTGAATTGTTTGAATTCTTTTGAATTCTTTTGAATTTAGGTGTACATCAAAATTGCTATCGATGAACCCCTCAATTCTACTACATATTTTTCTCCATGATTATATTAATGAAGAAAAAGAAAGTAATCAAATAATTTGATGTCTTTTGATGAAATTTTTTTGATAATTTTGATGAAAAGGAAGTCCAAAATAGTCAAGTTTTTGGAAACGACTCCTATATTATGTATATCGCCCAAAACTTATTTTTAGCATAGTAGTATGAATTTCTTAAATAAAGAAGATTATAATCAAACCTCATTTGATAATCTTCTAAGGAAAACGTTCTTTAAAAATTTAGGAATCAATTATATTATTTATATCACAAAGGCTTATAATATTCGTTTTGCCTATATTTTATTATTATTTTATCAATTGATTTTTTGTTAATTTTACAAAATGATTTGTTGATTGTATCAAATGTTTCAGTTGAATCCACCATAAGTTTTGGTGAAGTCAACGAAATACATATTTATTTAAATCAAAAGAGAAAGCCAAGCAAGAAATTTTTTTGAATCAAAGAAATGTTTTTGATCCCATAGCAAAACACATATTTATTTGATACAAACAAATTTTATTTTAAAAGTACAAAACGTTTTCTAGAGTGAAAAAGGCATAAGGTTATAAATAAATAAATAAAAAGGAATAACTCGTTATAAATACTTTGATCTGTACCTCATTCAGCTTGAAATCATGTATGTGTAAAATTGTTTGCGTCACAAATAAAGGTTATTCCAGGATAATGGAGGGATGATGCACGGCCTGTCTGTGTCAAGATTAACATTATTAATTTTCCCCGTCTAATTACAGCACGGCGATCTCTAGTTAAACAAAAAAGGTGTACCCCACGGGATGCCTTATGCAAGGGTAATTTGACCCTTTGTCAACCTTAACCACAACTTCAATCGTCAGCCAACCCCAAGGTGGAGCAGAGTTAATAAATTCCTCTGTAATGTTTTGTGGTAGCTCCGGTTTTGTCTTGAAATATATAGCGACCGCAATTTAGGAAAAAAAAATAATAGTAATAGTAAGGCAATTCGTTGTGAAATGTATTTTATTATAAAGCAATTTTGCATATTTAGAAAAATCATACCTTCTTGTCAGAAAATTTTACTTTCTTTCGTTTTTATTTAAAGGATTTTAAAACTTTCGATAATAAAAGACTATGAGTAAATTTTACATTCTGCGTTTCCGGTTTCTGAATGAACGAATTTCCTTTTCCCCTTGTTTAAAAAGTGAACATTTAATGAACTCTCTCGGCTAATTGTCTTCTAAAATAAATAATAATCTTTGTTTTAGAAATGACAAGCAAAATATATTTTTAATTCTTATTACAAGTATTTTACAGTTTTGGGTGCTTTATGTTAAATCGTTAGTTTTTGTCGATCCAAGCAAATTAATTAATTAAAATGTTTCTCAACTGTGTTAAGTGTTGAGTAAACGTTGATTCAGGTTTTTTTATATAAAAAATGAGTATTTTTGTTACATGATACACCTGGTAATGCGTTTCTTACATGAAGAGTTATTACCGTGGCACTCCTACTTCCATTCTCGAATGTGCGATAAAAGTTCAAGGCATCGAATTCCCATGTCACACTTCTAAGTAACTTCCACCTTTAGATACCTATTTTGAGGATGCACATGTAACAAGTCGATATTAAATTATTAATGAACAAATTATCTATCGTTATATCAGTAAGAAACATTCAGAATCTATAACTATATATAATTATGAAGAACATAAAATAAAATAAAAATTAACTTTATACCTAATTACGAAATATTGTAATAATTATATATTATAATTATTTATTCGACGTCAATGGTTTGTTTATCAAGCGCTAATGATTTATTTAATTATTATATAGTAATGATTAATTAATTAATCAGTTGTAAATACATTTACGATAATAGGTACTCATAAATCATGTTGTCTGCACGTCAGCTAATGATTATATTTCTAACACGAGAAGGCTCCATAGTTGATTGTGACTGACGATACGCAACAAAATTCACAGCTGTGATTTTGCTAACTCATTCTTATAACAATGTATGATATAAAAAATGAAAAAATATTAATTAATAAAACATATAAAACAATTGATTTTAAGATTTATGGATGAAAATCAAAAAGTTGGCAATATCATGTCCCTGGAATCCCGTGTAGAAATTTCCCCATCTTTCCCTATTTAACGTTCGATTTTGATGTGGGCCCCACTAGAACTGCTAGTCTAGGAAAAACTAACAGGGGCACTCTTAGGCTCTAGTGGGCAATTACCAGTCTAGAAAAAAATGACAGGGGCCCTATTAGGCTCTAGAGAGCAATGCCTTGCCTCACTTAAGACAAGTTCAAGAAATCTTAAGTTCAAATCTTAAGCTCATCTTAATCTGATGAGGCCCCGACTAGAGAATCCCCTCTTGCGCAATATATATATATATATAATCAGGGCCGAAGGAAAAAGTATTTTTTGGGTGTAGAATTCACAGTTGATACACGATGCGGGAGGGGGGATAAATTTAATTTATTTGTAATTTTTTCAACATTTCATGTATTATCGATTTTCAACTGTTCACATATTTAAATTTAACACGTAGTTTCATAATATTTTGGGCAATTTTTTATCACCAATTTGAATTTAGAAAATTTTACTTTGGATTCTTTGTAATTAACAACCAGAAAAACTCTAAAGTTCAAAGTTTCATAAAAATCCGACTATTTTTTCTCGTCATATTGGTTCCGCCATTTGGAATTTTAGAAATTTTACTTTGGATTTGTAATCAGCGACACGAAAAATCCCTTATTTTCATGTTTAAAAAAATCCGACTATTTTTTACAACTTTGAATCGCCATATTGTATTCGCCATTTTGAATCTTAGAAATATATGTTTTGGATTTGTAATCTACAACTTGAAAAACCCTTCATTTCCAATTTTCAAAAAAATCAGACTATTTTTACAATTTTTGATCGCCATATTGTATCCGCCATTTTGAATTTTAGAAATTTGGCTCTGGATTTGTAATCAACAATCCGAAAAACCTCTTATTTCCAAGTTTCGAAAAAATCAGACTATTTTTAAAATTTTTGATCGTCAAATTGTATCCGCCATTTTGAATTTTAGAAATTTGACTTTGAATTTGTAATCAGTGACTCGAAAAATCACTAGGTACCAAGATTCATAAAAATTTGATGATTTTTAAAAATTTAGTAATATAGTAATTAGTTTAGTAATATTTTTGAGTTCTAGCTTATATCGAATAAATCCCGATTGATGTCCGTAGGTAGTTTAGGCAAACGGTTAGCGTTATTTGTTACTTAAGGATTAAAATTCGACGTGTTTATCATATTGACGCATATAAATTAATATCCATAGGAAAAGTATTCGTATATTCTGATAATTTTATTTGATTTATTTTCAGTTAATTAAATCAAACGAGGAGCCTCAAAGGTGCCCTTTTTGTAGTCAGACTGTAGAAGGGCGATCCGTTTAAAACCCTACTAGATAATCTAGTGAGGCCCAGATCAAAAAGAGCGTTACGAAACTGATGGGGTCCCTACTAATTCTCCACAGAACAGCCCGATGGGAAATAGGGAAAGCTTTTCGGAGTCCCACTAGAACCCTTTCAAAATTTCTACACGGGATATTATTCGCTTATATTTAAAGAAATGAATGTTTTGATTACAGGGTGTTATTAAGCGTATTTTTATCTACAATATCGTATGTGCGAATTATTTTTACTTCATTCAGTATCAAAATAAATTCAATTAAATATGAGTAAATGTCATCCGGTCCCATGTCCCTACTACATTTTTTCAGTTTTGTAGCGTTATATCTTTTTACAGAAAATTTTAGATCTAATTACCAATGCACATATACTTTCAAAATTGATTGCAGAATTTGAAAATAAAGTTCATATTTTGTCCCTGTTTATAATTGCAAAGTATTAATTACTTTTTAAATATCTCTGAATTTTATGTCATCCGGTCACAAAATAATTTTTTATTATTTTTTTATGTAGTTTAATTTTTCCCTATAAATTTATTAACAAAAAAAGATCATTAGTTATATCAAAATTCAATTACACATAAGTAGGTTATAAAATGTCTTTATTTGAGAAAAATAGCGAATTTGAAAACCCTAAAGAGTCCGTACATCAATTCAGTGTCATCCGGTCCCACAAGTTTACGATTAAACGAGTCACATTTTGGAGGCGATTGTACAAAGTAAATATTAATAAACAGATTAGTGATGCATATCGAGCGAACGATACGATAAACAGCCGATCCGATGAATCTGCTCGGTCCATCTGCGCGAACTTCTCGTCTTGATAATGATCGCGCACATGACAGTAATTTTTTAATTACAAACTTCCGAATAAATAAAACTTAATCAAAAAGGTGTAAAATTACCAGAATTTTGATTTCCGAATCTTCAAAGGTTAATTTATTCCTTCTAGGGGTTATATTGACAGGAAATTTGTATGCTCTCGAGAAATGTAAACTTTCGAACCAATTTCGATAGGTAAATAACAAAAGAAAGAACGATCGATTACGAACGAGCAGCGAGAATTATCGGCTCGACATGCATCACTAAAACACATGTACTTCTTATCTCTAAAATATTTAATTCATAAGTGATTCCAACATTAATATTGGAATATTAACATTTCTCATGGTTAGCTTTGTCATCTGGTAACACAACAGGTATTTATAATCAGTGAAGTTAGTTCCAAATATAAATATGATCGATATTTCGTCTATTTTTAAATTTAA
The DNA here is from genome assembly GCA_037177015.1 of Euceroptres primus. Lineage (NCBI taxonomy): Eukaryota > Metazoa > Arthropoda > Insecta > Hymenoptera > Figitidae > Euceroptres > Euceroptres primus. Next base: position 18,951 of record JBAGKK010104794.1, read on the forward strand.
AAATAATTTTTGATAAACTTTAAGTAATATTTCATTTTGATTACATTTTGATTTACTTTTATTGTGATTAATATGAAGAGAAAAAAAAGGTTTTGTATGGATCGAAAATACTTTTTTTCTTTCAAGTATATAATCGAAAAATTCTAACTTTTTCATTTTCACCCTTATACAATCTACTAAAATTAACTTGTTGTGAAATTTGAATTATATATATTGGTAATTAATTGTTAATAGCAATGACAAATACTTTAATTTCATGAAAATTCTTGACTCCAATTGCTTTTTAAAGAGTGTCGAAATATTTCACAAGAATTCCGTGAAGTCTTCGAGAATTTCTAGTCTGGCGAATTTCTGACATTTTCAAATTGTCTTCGGAATCTATGAAAGTATTACAAGAATTCACAGTGGAACTGTAAGGTTTCGAAAGTTTCCGGAACTGTCTGGTATCTCTGGCATTCTCTTTATAATTTATAAATATTCTTCTGCTTATGTACATTATAAATGGACTTGACCTGATTAACGAATCGTATTCACAATTATACAATCACAATTGAAAATTGATAATTTGTTAATTGCAGATAATTAGGATTTTGCTAAGAATATGACTTTTTCAGTTGAAATATATTCATAGCATGAATCTTTGGAATGTGTTTTTTATGCATTTAAAATTTGGAGTAACATCTGGGGTATTTGTGTAGTAAAGATAAATTAACTCTAGAGTCTGGAAAATTAAAAATAAAATTTGTTGAGCCTTGGAATCAGGTATCAGGCTACAAATACGCTCGGTCGTTTGATTCGGTGCATCGAGTTTTAATCCGTCATTTGCGGTTCGACGGCCCAGATATCTCACGTTTCAGAAAACCGCATCGCCTGGACCCCTCCTCCTACTTACCTTGTTTTTCTCTCATACGCACACTCAATCATGTGTTATGCTTGCACGTTTTTTTTTTAATGATTCGCTCAACAAGATCTGTCGCTCGATCTCGTACATTTACTACTGAACTCTGTAACGTCATCACCACCGATAAGGTCTTTAGCCTTATATTACCGAGTTGCATACGTTGCAGCACTAGTAACCAAAATAAAAAAAAGTACGCGTGAACTGATTACCCTTTTCCATCCACGTGGAAAAATTCTATAGAATGTAAGTAGAATGGATTCTACATAATCCTGACATGAATTCTAATTTAAATTCTATACAATTCTGACATGAATTTTAGACAAAATTCTATACAATTCTTAGGTGAATTCTAGTTAAAATTCTATAGAATTCTGAGATGAATTCTAGTCAAAATTCTGTAGAATTCTGATGAGAATTCTGGACTCAGTATAATTCCGACCTTTACTTTAATTTGGACTAGAATCCTTGTCAGGATTCTATAGAATTAGGACTAGAATTGAAAGAATAGATTTAATTTAGACCATTCTTTTATTTAAATAATACAAATTGTTTGTGTCAATCAATAAGGTGGATATTTTTCATTTATTAAAATTAAATAAATTTTTTGTAAATTGTAGCCAAAAAAATTGTTAATTTCAATTATAAATTCAAACAAATCTTTTTGTTTAATTTAAACAAACATTTTTCTAAGTGTTTGGAAATTAGCCAGGGCTAAAAGTCGATTTGAAGTTGTAATCTTTAATCAATTGATCCTTTAGGACAAATTTTAAAGTCTCTAAAAAAATTTCTAAAATTCGCCAGGGCTAAAAGTCGATTTAAGGTTGTAATCTTTTACCAATTGATCCTTTGGGACAACTTTAAAATCTCTTTAAAATTTGAAGTTGTAATCTTTTACCAATTGATCGTTTGGGACAACTTTCAGAATCTCGAATTAAAAGTTTCGAGAATCTCGACTAGAGATCTCGATTTGTCGAAAATCTTGACTCGGGATCTCGAATTTTTTATTTAATATTCACGATCTCCATTCAATTTTGAGCTCATCTGTTCATGTTTCAAGCAAATTTCGAATTTGTCTCGAAAAGTCTCAAAATGAATCACTATTAAAAACCGAGAATTAGACCAATACTGGCTCAAAAATTACATTTAGATCTAATTGAATTTAAAAGACGGTTGTCAAAATGGACCTATGTTCTTTTGCAGGAGACATGTCATTTTTGAACGAGGGGTCGTTCAGGTATTCAGGTATAATTTAGGTGTTTCTGAATTTTGAATTTTTAAAATTCTTTTGAATTCACTTTGTACTCTTTGAATTCTTTTGAATTCATTTTGAATTTTTTGAATTATTTTTTTGAATTTATCTTGTGTTCTATGAATTCTTATGAATTCACCTTGCATTCTTTGAATTCTTTTGAATTCACCTTGTGTTCTTTTGAATTCTTTTTTTTTTTATTTGATAACTTATAGGTCATTTATGGGTACTTATTGTGGTATACAGGATTCGATATATTCATGTTTGTATGACCATAAGTTGAAAAAATAATTTGAAAACGTGTATAATGATTCGTAACCTAGAGGAACACAGATTTCAGTAGTGAAAAAGTAAGAGAGAAATTTTAAAAAATAAATAAAAATTTCTAATAACGTTTTTTGTGAATTTTGAATTTTTGAATTCTTTGAATTTATTTTGTACTTTTTGAATGATTTTTTTTTAATTCACCTTGTATTATTATTTTGAATTCTTTTTAATTTTTTCAGTTCCTTGAATTCACCTTGTATTCCTTGAATTCTTTTGAATTCATTTTCTATTTTTTAAATTATTTGTTTGAATTCACTTTGTGTTCTTATTTTGAATTCTTTTGAATTCATCTTGTATTTTTTAAATTATAAAATTTGTTGGTGCTTTGCATGGGCTTTAGGGTCGAAAATTAAAAAAAGCTGTGTTTTTTTAACCAAACGTTTCGACTCTCATGTGAGTCCTCTTCAGTGGTTTATTTCTAAAAACGGAAATTACATGTGATATAAGCGCTGTTTGTTTAATTAAACAATTATACATGTTGATAACTAAATATACGAGTTTTAAGCAAACATTAAAAAAATTTTATTTTTACTTTTATAAAAAATTATAAAAGAAAAATGTTTTAAACATTCAGAATGGCAGAAATTAAAACAAAGAAATATTTTCTTAAAGAACAATAACAATGAAAATTGAAGTAGGCTGAATATTTCAATAATATCCAGAATTTCTGGTCTTTGTTTTAATTTCTCCATTCTGAATGTTTAAAACATTATTTCTTTTATAATTATATATAAAAATAAAAATAAAAATCTTTTAATGTTTGCTTAAAACTCGTATATTTAGTTATCAAAATGTATAATTGTTTAATTAGCGTTTTATTTAGCGTTTTTAATTTTATTTTAATTAGCGTTTGTATCACATGTAATTTCCGTTTTTAGAAATAAAACACTGAAGAGGACTCACATGAGAGTCGAAACGTTTGTTTAAAAAAACACAGCTTTTTTTAATTTTCGACCCTAAAGCCCATGCAAAGCACCAAAAAATTTTATAACCAGAGGGTCAATAGAAATCAGCAAGATGAATTTTTTAAATTCTTTTGAATTCATCTTGTATTCCTCAAATTCTTTTGAATTCACCTTGTATTCTTTGTATTATTTGAAATTATTTGAGTTCTTTTGAATTATTTTTTTTGCATTCACCTTGTATTCTTATTTTGAATTCTTTTGAATTCATCTTGTATTCTTTGAATTCTTTTGAGCTCACCTTGTATTCTTTGAATTCTTTTGAATTCGTCTTGTATTCTTTGAATTCCTTCTGAATTCATCTTGTATTCTTTGAATTCTCTGAATTCTTTTGAATTCACCTTGTCTTCTGTGAATTCTTTTGAATTCACCTTGTCTTCTGTGAATTCTTTTGAATTCACCTTGTGTTCTTTGAATTCTTTTGAATTCACCTTGTGTTCTTTGAATTCTTTTGAATTCACCTTGTATTCTCTGAATTCTTTTGAATTCACCTTATATTCTCTGAATTCTTTTAAAATTCACTTGTATTCTTTAAATTCTTTTGAATTCATTTTGTATTTTTTGAATTATTTTTTTGAATTCACGTTGTAACTCAAACCTCGATTTAATTCAGTTTTTGGGCATTGCCTCAATTAAATCGAGGCTATCCTTGAGCTTCTCTGAACACAAACAGTCAGGGCCGTACGAACCACTTTCAGTCGGAACAATATGAATTCTTTGAATTCTTGAATTCAGGTGTACATTAAAATTGATAATAGTTAAATTAATAGTAAGTTAAATTAAACTAGTAGTAAGTTAATTAAAGTAGTAGTAGGTTAAATTTTTTAAATAATTTTTTTACTTGCGTTTCGTGAGACCTTAGGTCTTAGACTTAGATAGTTGGATCTAAAATCGGGTGAAGGTAGCTGAGGAGGGAGTGGGTTGTGGGATGAGGTGGTGGGGCGGAAAATTGCATTGCCGAGGCGACTGCGGTTCAAGGCCTGAGTTGCACACAATCGACGCATATAATGCAGTAGTTGACTGCACTATCGACCAGGCATGTTTGCAACCGTTGCACCGTGTCGTTCATGACGTCATCGCCACTAATGCCCGAGTTATATAAACCCCCATGCAAGCGTGCTTTAACTCAGTTCAGCTTGACTGCATATTGCAAACTCCCCCTTCCCCCTTCCCCCTTCCCCTCTTCTTCTATTATCTTATGCCCCCCTCTTGCACATCACCTATTGAGCATGGACCCACCCCTCTTCTAATCCGAGTCGACCCTCCCAATCCCTCCACCTCTCCGTGAACCCACTCGAGGTCTTCGTTTCACTCTCTGTTCCACCTTCTCCTCAACAGCAAACTGCATCGTGTGACATCTTTTATGACTCAAATTCCAATAAAGAGATCTCTTCGAATCATTTTTTATTTATATTTTTGTATTTATGTATTTATTTTAAAAAAAACAAAAAAAAACGATAATCCTGTTAGATCATTAACGGATGGAAAAACCATAGTTGGATTAACAAAATATATGTCATTTATGTATGTATACATGTATACCTGATCCAACTATATTTATAGTTATCCTGGGAATATCCCGGGATGTGGTTGGAACGTAAATGGGATATTCAAATGTCCCACGTGGGATATTCCAAAAATTTCAATATCCCACGTGGGTCATTTGAATATTCCATTTACGTCCCAAATACATCCTGGGATATCCCGGGCATATCCAAATTTCCGCCCTGTAGGATACCCGGGACAAGCGGGATATCCCGCAAATATTCTTTTGCTGTCAGGAAAGTGGAATTTAGGCTATTAGCCATTTTTACAAAAATTAATTTTTCTTTACATAAAATGGTTTGTTGAGAAATGTAAATTCTTACCCCCTTCGCAGTGTAGCTAAAATGAACTTTCTGAGCTAACCTGTGTGCGAAAAACAAAAAGTCTTCGGACTCAGTTGATGATTTCATTATTTACGTTTTTGGGATCGCTGAATCCAAATCTGATAACAGAATTTAGAAATTCAAAATGGCGGATCCAATTTGGCGCATCAACAAATTTTAAATTGTTAAATTTTTAAATCTTTGGCTCAACATCCTTCTCAGATTCGAATATAGCCTGATAAAGCAGTATAGGATGCAAACAAGTGCAAATTGAGAACCGAGCACGCTCTATCGGAAAAAGTTGAAGATAGGCAAGCATCAAATTCTGTTTTACCGAGAAAACTGATGCTTTCTGTGTTACCAACTATATTTTATAAATTATGTTATAGGTGACACTGTTAGTCCTTTGCTTCAAGCAAAGACTTTGTCATGAATGGTAAAAAGTAATTCTCTTTACCTAATGATCATAATTCTTTAAGAATTGTTTTCTAAAGCGTAAAAAAAATCTTTTAAATATAATGTACCATAAAGAGTGGAATATTTCATGACTAAACTTGTCATAAGTCTCAATTTTACAACTGCAAAGTTCGTAATTTCATATGAAATATTTAAAAATAAAAAAGATATTATACAAATAATTAAAGAAGAAATGAACATCAAGATACTAGAATTTTTTTATAAAATTCAAGAAATTTAAAAAAAAATGTTTCCGCCCGGGATCGAACCGGGGACCTTGTGCGTGTGAAGCACACGTGATAACCACTACACTACGGAAACATAGATGGTACAATTTTCTTAAGTGTCGTACATAAAGTAGACGTTTTTTTAAATTTCTTAACTTTCATAAAAAATAAGTTCAACAGATTGTTATTTACCTTCAAAACCTTTCTATGATGTGTCCATATTATTTTAATTTTTAATTGTTTAAATAATTTTCATTTTTCAAAATAAATGATAATTTGTTGAAGTTATTTTCTGAATATTTAAACAATTTGTTATTATTTAGTATTTTTTAAGGCGAAAAAGTGTGTACCAAAAGTATAGTTTTTTACACTTTGTTACCACTCAGAGAATCCATTTCTCGATTATGAGTGATTCTTAGTCGCCTAAAAAAATACTATTTTATCAAAAATTAAATTAATATATTAATAATAATAATCATTATTATTATTATTAATAATTAATATATATCAAATTTTCATTAATTTACTAAACAAGTATTAATTTTCTAAATCTGAACAATTTTTAATTCTTTAAACGCTTGATTTTTACTTTAGAATCATAACATGATAATATTTTCTAAATCAAATAGGTAGCGCTGGGTATAATTGAAAAGTATTACGAGTAGATTGATTTCCTTAATTTATTTTCAAATTTAAGCATTTAAACAATTAGAAATTAATTTAAACAAATCGATTTACCCTGAAAATTTATTAATGGAATTATATATGTGATATAGAAAATACTATTATTCAAGGATCCGAACGAAATTAAGGGTCATTTTTCAATATTTTCCAATTATTTCTATAAATTCAAAATAATTTGGCGAAATA
>JBAGKK010104905.1:6941-25804 GCA_037177015.1 Euceroptres primus
CAAATTATGTATTATTATTATGTTCATTTGTTCTGAAATTTTTCTAAATTTTATAAGGAAAAAATTATGGCCTCTTAAAATTATTATTTCCAAATTATATATTATTATGTTCATTTGTTCTTATTATTATTATTGTTCATTTGATTGAAGAAAATTATGTAAGGAAAAAATTATGCCCTTTCAAAATGATTATTTCCAAATTATGTATTATTATTATGTTCATTGGTTCTGAAATTTTTCTAAATTTTTATAGAATTTCTATGAATTCCTATTCTTGAAATCTTGTGTTTTTACTCAATTTATAGTTCCAGGCTATCTCTATAAAATCTTTAGAATTTTACACAATCTAGAATTTTTAGGAAATCTCTATAAAAAGATAAAAACTCTGGATTTTTCATAGAGATATCCTGGAAATTTTAGATTGAGTAAAGACACAAGATTTCAATTTAAAAAGATTGTTCAAATCAGACTTGCCTCAAATTCAACTTTTTAACTATGGTCCCTAATATTCCGTCATATTTTTACATTCTGTATCATTTTTAATACAAACGTTGTGGAATGATTTCTTAATTTTGATTTTTCAGTTAATTATGTCTTCTATAATCTATAATATAAAAGATTGCTTGGTAAAATTAGAGTACAATTAATGTTTACAAAATGCCTGATCTTTAGAATTGTAACCAATTATAATAGTGTTTTTAAACTAAAATAATTTCATAATTTCAAAATTAGTTAAAATTCACATATAGTTAAAATTAATTCATATATAGTTGAAATTAATATAATTTATGGAAAAGCCACGTTCTTTGAAACTTTTACATTACTCTCAAATTCATTTCAAAAATTCATCACGCAGGTTCTAATTAATGCCATCCTTTTGTCATGTCTTTCTCCTTCATATTGGTCGCGAGAGAATCCAGTCATGATGCCATAATGAAATCGACAACCTGCCAAGAAGTACCGCGTCTTATTACAATTAGGTACTAACGTTGGTGTTAGATAATCGTGTGTCGTGTGCCGAAAAGTATTTTTACTATACAGTACCTTCACGTTTGATGTTGGTTTGCCATTTCTTTCTATTTGATTTGACGACACTATATTTCTTTGATTGTTTCGTGTCGCCATTGAAAATTCACGTGAGAGCATCGTCATAGTGTTTTACCAATGCTTCCTTGCGCTTTTCACTCTTCTAGAGTTTTCCACTCTTTTATTAAAATTTTTCAAAAGAATTTATTTATATTATTTTCAAATGTTTTTACTTCAGCTGAAACACTGTTTTTTTTTATAAATACATACACAAAAAGCTGCATAAATTCCGTATTCGGTCCCTCGATCACTTTGCCGTTTGGTGTTACGTGTTTGGTTTTGGTAGTTTACACCGGAGGGACGTTTTGCGGAAATCGGAAATTTTTGAAAGTTTTTTGAGTAACCTTTGTGTTTTATTGTGTCTTGGAGGAAGCGCTCATTAACTATGTCACCTAATTTTCAGAAATCTTTAAACTTTTTACATTCTCTTCGCATGAAATGATATTATTTCTGTAATTTTTATTCTGGAATTTTTTTATGATATCGTTTATGAACGTTTCCGCTGGACAATTTTGAATTTTTGTTTGTTGAAGGGAAGTTTAAAGTTGAAATTGGGTTTTTACAGAAAAGGTTACATCGATTAATATTTTTATGGATCGATAAACGATACCTTCGTTGATATAATGACGCAATAAAATTTCAACTTAAAAATTTTTGTATTAAAAAATTTATTCCTTCTTTAATTCGTGCTTAAATATTTATTTGAGTTTGTGGGTTTCAAAAATTTCCCCATCTTGGAATTTAAAGCAAATTACAAATCGAAATTTGTTATCTATGGAAAGTTAATAACGTTTTAAAGTCAATGACGTTTAAAAGAATTAGAATGAAAATATGGAAGGTAATAACGTTTTAAAGTCAATGACGTTTAAAAGAATTAGAACGAAAATATGTTTTTTAGTCGAATGACTAAGATATCATGAATTTGCTAAACAAGACACGTGTTTTAAACGAAGGTAGCGTTTAATCCCAATTATTCTGCTTCAACGCCTCATGACTTTATGTTTACTCAATTTCACAAATACACAAATACAAGAAAAACTCTCGTAACAAAATACCTTCTTACTAAAACCACATGCGTATCAAAAGTTGAACAAAACTTTAGACGACTCTTTTATACAAGATATTCAAAAACTTCAAACTTCAAAAGATATTCAAAAACTTCAACATTTTTATTTTAATCTTAAAAATGACATAATAGAATTTAGAATTTTGAAAGAATGATGGAAATTAATTAATTTCTAATTTAATTCTCTACTAAAATCTGTGGATACATCAAGAAGGTATTTAATTACATCTCAGAACAGATCTCTTCACCTCCAATCTCAAGTACCGCAGACAATTCTAAACTCAAAACTTCAGCTAAGATCAGAATTCAGAAATTACAGTAATAAAGTTTATAAGTTATAAAGTTTTCAATGTTATTATCTGGTAAGAGTATAAATAATAAAAAAATCAAACGAAGAAATCTGTTCGAAATCTGGGAAGCTTCGGTATGTACACTCCACCCTGATCAAATTTACCCTCAACTCCTTTTAACATCCTCAAAAAAAAGAAGCAGAAATAAAAATTTCACCAGGGAAAATTGTGTATTAAAATGATTTTTTCTTGTAGTGTGCCACCTGGTTATATGTACCAATCACCGTACCTGGCAGCCGCAGCACCAGGAGGCCTGGTACCACTTCCGGCGACGCAGCTGAGCCATGCAGCCGCCGTTGCTGCTGCCTCACAGTTTTACGAGTACCAGAATGCTGCTGCTGCAGCAGCAACCTATCCTGGAACCTCGTACAACTTCGCCGAAGCCTACCCTTATACCAGCGCTGCAGCCGCTGGTATGTGTTTGAAAAATGCTACGAGCAAGACCAACGACACCAACCTGACTCACCTACACCACAGTCAGCACAGCAACGTCAACCAGACCCTGCTGGCACATCAACGCTTGGGAAAAGCGCTCCACCTGCCACACTATCTGCCATCCATTCTCCGTGGCAATGGTAGCAATTTTAAAGAAAATGATTGGCAGATACTATAAGAAAATGAGAACAATAAATTAGAATTATGTAGATATAGATGTAGGGCAGGCCAACAAAAAATGTTGTCCAATCAAATTAGGGTTTCTGCCCTGGGCGGTGCACAGTGGGAAAAAAGTACCTTTTTTGGTCAAAAATTTCCCGACAGTGCAATTCTCAACGGATTATGATGGATTTTTTAAAAGAAACTGAGCGTAAGGCTTTCAGGTATAACGGGTACGAAAGATTCCCTATATATAATAACTACGAAAGATTCCCTTCGACCAAAGCAAAAATTTTTATTTACAACAAAGTTGAATTTTTGTTGTTAACTTCTGGGATGTACCATTTTTTTAAGGTTTTCAGATTCATTAAAAAAAGGTCTTCAATCAATGTAATAACTTTCTAGCAATGGATTCTAGTCGGTCAGAGGAAGAAAAAATTATGTTTATGATGTTATAAACAAATTAATAAACAAAAAGTTTTTTTTTTGATACGCAATAATTAGCTGTTTGAAATCCATCCTTTTTGTAGGAAATATGCCAAAAATTAATGTGTGATTGCAATCAGTTATTTGGTAATTATTTAAACAATTTTTATTAACAAATGCAAGTTTTGCTTGCATTTGTGTTTGCAATATATGAACAGTGCAAATGCATTAACAGGCTTAATTTTTTTGTTAAATCAGCTTAAAATGTCTTGCTGCAGACTCTTGCTGTCATATTTTTCAAACTGACAAAAATGATTAATTTTTATAAATAATTTTTATTAACAAATGCACATTTTGACTATTTTTACATGAATAGGCTTAATTTTTTTGTGGATTCAGCTTAAAATGTCTTGCCACAGACTCCTTGCTGTCATATTTTTAAAATGAAAAAAATTATGTATAGAACTCCTGAAAATAAAACCAAGAATTCAACGACCAAATTTGAACAGCCACCATAAAATGCTACTATTATAATTCAAAAAAAGATCCTACAAAAAGATCATACAAAAATAAAAAAGAGGAAAGAAAAATAAGAAAGCCGTAAGTATCGAAACGTTGGTGAATATTGCATGATTCTTTATTGTGATTTGATAATAATAAAAATAAAAAAGACTAAAGAAATAATAAATTAAAAAAAATTAAATAAATAAAATAAATAAAAAAAGAGAAGGAAGGGGACTTGGTTGGTTGCCTTCTCATTTTTCTTTCCCCTTTTTTATTTTTGTATGATATTTTTGGAGGATCTTTTTTTGAATTATAATAGGAGCATTTTATGGTGCTTGTCCAAATTTGGTCGTTGGATTTTTGGTTTTATTTTCAGGAGTTCTATACATTAACTTGATCTTTGGACGTTAAATAGGATTTTAAATTTGATTTTAATATAATTTAAATTTCTTAAATTTTAAAATTATTAATTTTGATGAATAATTTTTATTAACAAATGCCCATTTTTGACAATTTTTACATGAATAGTTAATTTTTTAATTCAAAATTAAAATTTTAAATTTTTTAACTTAGTTTTTTTTGGGAATCAGCTTAAAATGTCTTACCGCAGGCTCGTTGCTGTCAAATTTTTTAAACTGAATGAATTATTAATTTTTATAAATAATTTTTATTAACAAATGCACATTTTAAGCACTTTTACATGAATAGGATTATTTTTTTGAAGAATTAACCTTAACTGACTTGCCAAGGTCTCCTTGCTGTCACACTTTTTAAATTGACGAAAAGCGTTGCTTTTTATAAATAATTTTTATAAACAAATGCACATTTTGAACATTTTTTCATAAATAAGCTTGTTTTTGTAGAATCAACTTAAAATGTTTTGCCAAAGATTTCTTGCTATCACATTGTTCATACTGACAAAAACTGCAAATTATATAAACACATTTTATAAACAAAAACATTTTTAATAAAAATCGTTTAAATAATTGACAGTTTAAATCAATTTGAAAGTATATCAGCAAGGAGTTATATTGTGGACACATTTTTAGTTCATTCTACGAAAACAATTAAGCCTGTTCATTAAAAAAAATGGTCAAAATGTGTATTTGTTTATCAAAATTATTTATAAAAAGAAACAATCTTCTACAATTTGAAAAATGTGACAACAAGGAGTCCTTGAAAAGACATTTAAGTAAGATTCCATAAAAAATTAAGCCTGTTCATGCAAAAGTGGTCAAAATGTGCATTTGTTAATAAAAATTATATATAAACATTAATCATTTTTGACAGTTTGAAAAATATGACAGCAAGAGTCTGTGTAAAGACATTTTAAGCTGATTTCACAACAAAAATTGAGCCCAATCATGTAAAAAGGGTCAAAATATGCATTTGTTAATAAAAATTATTTATAAAAATTATTAATTAATTTTTTTTAATTTAAAAATATGGCAGCAAAGAGTCTGTGCTAAGATATTTTAAGCTGAATCCACAGCAAAAATTAAGCCCATTCATGAAAAAATGGTCAAAATGTGCATTTTATTAATAAAAATTATTTATAAAAATTAATAATTTTTGTAAATTTGAAAAATATGACAGCAAGAGTCTATGGCAAGACATTTTAAGCTGATTAAAAAAAATTAAGCCTGTTCATGTAAAAATGGCAAACATGTGCATTTGTTAATAAAAATTGTTTAAATAATTACCAAATAACTGATTGCAATTAACTGATTGCAATCATAAATTAATTTTTGTCATATTTTCTACAAAAAGTATGGATTTCAAACGGCTAGTTATTGCGTATCAGGAAAAATAATTTTCATTTATTAATTTGTTTATAACATTAGAAAACATTTTTTTCTTGCTCTGACTAACTAGAATCTATTGCTAAATAGTTATTACATTGATTGAAGACCTTTTTTAATGAATCTGAAAACTTTAAAAAAAATGGTACATCCCAAAAGTTAAGAACTACAAAAATTCAACTTCGTTATTAAATAAAAATTTTTGCTTTGGTCGAAGTGAATTTTTCGCAGTTACCCATTATACCTGAAAGCCTTACGCTCATTTTTTTTACAATCCATCAAAATCGTTAAGAATTACACTGTCGGGCGATTTTTGTCCAAAAAAGGTACTTTTTTCCCACTGTGCGGTGGTTCGTGATTTTCCGGCCTATGGATAAACCTAATTTTTTTTTTTTTGGGGGGGGGGGGGAGAGTTCGCGAAAATTTTTGTAACCTTTAGCAAGAATGGTGGTTTTATTGTACAGTACCAGTCACGAGTATGAGATCACTTCACTTGCATCTGATGAGATGCGAGTGAAGTAGTCTCTCTGAAGTGGAAAAGAATGTTTGTCTTTTACATTTAATTACTCGGGAAGGAAACGCGACTGTAACTTTGGTCAAAAAACATTGAAAAGATTAAGAAATTTTGCGTCGAAAGAGCCATTTGTGAATAAATTTGGAACATTTTTAGTCCAGATATAGTTTTCAAAATACTAGAAGGAAAGAATGTGCTAGGTAGCTAGTTGACAAATTTTTTACCCTTTTATTTAATTTTTGGAAAAATGTAGAAAAGCTTTAGGAGAAGTTTGAAAATAGTATATTATGCAACATGTGCGTAAAATGCGGTTTTACACACGAGTGCCACGCGATCACCACAAGTGGGTAAAACCGTACGCACGAGTTGCATACGATATTTTTTGACACAGTGTGCGTAAAATGCGTTTTCAACACACCCATATTAGTGGGTGTGTAATAAGCCGTTTTACGCACTAATATGGGTGTTTAAAAACGCATCTTACGCACACTGTGTCAAGAAATGAACTTTAAAGCGTAAGTTTCAAAATTAAACCAAGAAACTCTAAATATCGAGTAATAAGTACAAATTTGTCATGTTTTTATTCTTGCAAAACTTCATGAACATGCAGTGAAAGCGAGCAGAGGGTTGATCGTCATATGGTTTAGAACTTGAAGCAAGACTGTCTTGAACATAACAAGATTTTCGGCACAAGGAGTACCTTTTTTATTTTCCGCTAAGACTTAAAAATCTTATTGTATTATAATTAATAATTATGTATCTATTAAATAATCTTCATAAATAATTAATTACAGTTTAACAAGTTTTTTAAGTTGTAGCGAAAAATAAAGAAGATGCCCCTTGTATTTATTGCTTCATATAATTAACAAAGATATTTGAAGCTTCTTGATCTCATTTTGAAGCTTACACTTTGAAGTACCGCCATGAATTTTTTCAAACTTTTACTAAACCTTTTCTACATTTTGCCAAGAATTGAAAAAAGGGTCGAAAATTTGTCACCTAGTTTTTTAAAATTATATCTTGACTAAAAATCTTCCAAAATTATTCACATATGGCTCTTTCGACGAGAAATTTCTAAATCTTTTCAACGCTTTCAGGGTGTCTAGCCGTCTAGCGGACCGGGAAATCAGAAAAAACCGGGAAAAACCCGGAAATTTTATTTATAACCGGGATTATACTTATATTTTATTTTTTTATTCTTCAGATTTTAACAGCATTTAAGCAACTACTTGTGATTCTGACTGCATAATTTAAAAAATTTTTATTTTACGTGTTACGAAAGTTTTAAAATATGCACTTTCGATTAATATTTATCACTTCAGTCTGTGATTAAAGATAAGTTTGACACGTATAAATAAAACATTATTTTTTGTACGATATACATTTTGTATATGTATATTATGTTAAAATTTCTATTTCTATGTATACGTTCACTTTCAAAAATCACAAAAAGACATTTTTTTAATTTGGTCGCGAAAAAAAATTGACCGGGAAAACCCTGGGAATTTTAAATGGCCTGATCGCTAGACACCCTGGCTTTTTAAAAAAATTTTATCGCATTTCTTTCCCGAGTAATTGAATGTAAAAGACAAAAATGTTTTTCCTCTGAGATGCGAGTGAAGTGGTTTCCTACTCGTTACCGGTACTGTATAAATAAATATAATACATCTCAAACATAGCAAAAGTAGCTTTTTGGCGTTCATTTTCGTTAATGAATAAGTTCATTAGTTTTTGTAAATCTAACTGACTTCCAAGTCACAGTGAACGTGAAAAATAGCTACGTTGTTTAATCGATTTTGCAATCGTATTTCGCAGATAAGTTTTAAAACGCCTTAAAGTAGATAAATTTTTTTTAAATAACCGTTTTTTCATCTAAATTCCGGCCTATGGAATTCCATACCCGAGAAAATCCGGCCTATGGAGTTTTCCATACCATCCATGCTGAAACCGCCGCCTATGAATTTCTGCTGGAAGAAAGTAGAGTCAGTAATTGCTTACTTTCTCATTTTTCTTATAATGCTTTAGATGAGCGAGTCTTAATAATTCCATTGCAGGGATTACAGCGGTTCAGAGTAGTCCAATTTTAGGGAAAATAAGTGATTTCTTTTTTCGTAAAAGGGGGAAATTTGTTTCTTTTAAAAATACCAAGGAAGCCATAAAGACATAAAATTAGATTTCTGAATTATAAAATTACCAAATTTTTTATTTTTCAACAAATCAAATTCCCGAAATGAGTCTACTAAAATTCTCCAGATTTTTAAAAAATCCTCAAAAGTTTTACATCCCTGTCTAGAATCTAATATAAAATACTCTCACAAAAAGTGGAGAACCTTTGGAACTCTCTAGAGTTTTCTAAAATTCTTCATAAACTCTTTTGAATTTTTTGACAATCTTCTGGAATTTTCTAGAATATTTTAAATTTTCTATGTACTCAGGCCTGACGAGAGGCGGGGGGGGGGGGGGATAACGGGGAGATTCTCCCCGGGCCCGAAGTTTTCGAGGGGGCCCGGATTTCCGGAACTGAGAGAAAATAAATTTTTTTTAAATAAAATTATTGCATAAGCCAGAATTCTAAATTTTCAATAGGGGAACGTCATTCCCACCCTCCGGGCCCGGAGTTTTCGAGGAGGCCCGGATTTTCCGGAACTGAGAGAAAATAAATTTTTTTAAAATAAAATTATTGCATAAGCCAGAATTCTAAATTTTCAATAGGGGAACGTCATTCCCACCCCCCGGGCCGGGTTTTCCTCTCTGCGGGCCTGCATGTACTTGTAGATTCGTTAAATCTCCTAAAATCTTTCAAAATCCTCTAGAATCTTCAAGAATTTTTATACTGCCTTAGAATTTTCCAGAGATTTCTTGATTCTTCCAGAATCTTCCAAAACCCTCCCACATTGTATAGAACCTTCTAAAACTTCCCAGGATTTTTTAAAACTCTTACAGAGATATCCAGACTTTTTCAGAGTTCTAAAATCTTTCAAAATTCTCCAAAACCTATTTCGATTTTTCAAAATATTCTAGACTGTTTCAGAATCTTTTAGAATCCTCAAAAATCTTTTGAATTCTTCCCTAAACTTCTAATATCTTTCAGTCTCTTCCAGACTTTTTTTTCAAGAGTTTCGAAAAGTGTAGAGAAATTTAGGAAAATTTTGCAAAGAGTCTAGAAGATTCTTGAGGATTATAGGAGTCTTTTGCAGATTTTAGAGGATCCTAACAGATTCTGCAGAATTCTGAAAGATTCTAGAAGATTCTGGAACAGTCTAGTATATATTTTAAAATATTAAAAAAGTTTGAGAGATTCTTTAAGATTTTATAAGATTATAGGAGAACCCAGAAAAAAGATTCTGGAAAATATTTTAGAAAACCCAGAAAATATTAGACAGTTATGGGAGAGTTTAGAAAATTTGAATATGGAAAATTTTGAAAGGCATTGAAAGAGTCCGAAAGATTTAGAGGCAGTCTAGAAAATTTTAGAAAATTTGGGAAAAGTTTTGAAGTTTCTATAAGATTTTAGAAGACTCTGAATCTCTAAGGTTTTAATATTTTGGCACGCGTTTTTGAATGTCGTAAGTATTTATTATAATTCTTAGAAAATTAATCGGAACTTTGAATAAAAAAGGGGTAAAATTCTCAAAAATAGGGATTTTAGGGAATCTTGAGAGAAATAGGAGAATAAGGGACTGATTGTGATCCCTGCTATTAACACAGCTAGGACAGCCCTGAACATTGTATCAATACTGATGCAACAATGCTTTTCAACATTTTCAATAGTAGTAGTTAATTTTTAATGAGCTTTGGGGCCTATTTCTTTAGATCTACTTAGTTTGTAACATCTTAAAGAAATAGACCCCAAGGCTAATTACAAATTAACTACTATTTTATACAGATAAATAGATCTTAAGAAATAGACCCTAAAGTCAATTGAAAATTAATTATTATTTTATGCAGAGGATCAATAAAAAAAATCGACATGCCTTCCAACACGTCACAGCTCAATTCCCAATATGGCCATCAATATTGCGTTAATATTGAAATGTCCCCATTTTAATATTGTCGAAAATATTAAGACACCATTATTGAAAAATATTGATACAATTTTAGTGAGTAATATACCTGAAAATTTCGACTCGAAGAATATTTATTGAATACTGCTACTCAATATTGAAGCAAAATGGAGTCAATATTTACTGCAAACCTAGTTATGAATAAGAGCTAATAGAATATGGAATGAATCCTTGTAAATTTGAAAGCAAAATATAACACTTGTGTCAGATTTTTGCTTTCAATTTCCATCCTTTTCATCAGGATTTATTCAATATTTTATTATATAGCTTTTATTTATAACTAAGTTCGCAGGAAATATTGAGTCATATTGCCTCAACATTGCATCAATATTGAATAACAATATTGAATCAATATTCTTCGAGACGAAATTTTCAGGAATATTACTCATCAAGATTGTATCAATATTTTAAAACAAAGTTGCCTCAATTCTTGATGGTTGATAACATTCTCAATATTGAGAGTCTTGCCATGCAATATTGCGTCAATGTTGAAACAATGTTCGGTGCTGTTTAGGAAGTTTCTATCTTCGTTCTTTTGGTACTTAAAACTTTAAAGAAAACTTTGAAGAACGACAAAGAATAAATTTAGTTTTAAGAAATAGAAAGTAATCTTAAAAAACAAGAAACAATTTAGAAATTTTAGTCTTATGGGTTGTTACTCATTCATTTATTTACTGATAATTTTCGCTATTGCTCTTTGAAATCTTTCGCTTCGGTCTTCAGGGTCGCCAACGTTTTTATCCTTCTTTTGCTGTTATTTATTTGTTTAGAAATAGCTTGCGTACTATTTCTTGCTTTGCTTTTCGTCCAAAATTGCATTTAACAATAATACAAATTAATCTCAATATCTCTGCAACAACTTGGATCCCAAGTGTTTGTTAAATTCCTGAGTTGTAACTTCTGTCATCAAAACCAAGCATTCCTAAAATTCAGCATTTTATGTTACTCTATATTCCATTCTAAGATCATTAAAAACTGATCAAATCTATTGTAATTTATATACCCGATCAGAACAGTAAACTGATTCATTTGAACAAAATACAACTTTGACGAACACTTTGTGATTTTATCATGGTTGATTTGCGAGAAAAAGAGACATTAAAAAAATAACGAAGCATGTGTGAGAGAGAAATAAAAAAAAAGGTAAAAAGGAGGGAAAGTGGGAGGAAAATTGAAAACGCAATCTTGCATGTTTACGTTCCTATCATATCTATTATACGATCGACATGTACATCAAATGCTGCGCTGTCTGTGGTGGTGGTGGGTTAAATGACAAACGGTAATCTGCAACGATTGAGCATCGCTTGCGCTCAATGTCTGATTCTATGCCCAGTGCAAAAAAAATTTTCAGCTTGTTTATTCTCCATTTTTTATTGAAAGCCATCTTCAATATTTCTCTAGATAAAAATCCAACAAGGTTGCAAAAACTAATTCTAATTCTTCATTTTAACCTAATCTTCTAGTATTAAAAGTTTTTATTTAATTTACTTAAAAAAATATTTCAGATAGAATATTTTAAAATAAAATTCTTGTTGTTTTTATCAGAGAAAGTAGGTTGATGTTGAAATAAGAAAATTTCTTTTTCCTGGAAGTAATTAACAGCAATTAGTTTATTGATTTCTGGTAATTAATGCAATTTATAATTTATCCACAGCAAATGCAGCAGCAGCGAGTTATGTTACGCCATACACATATGCAACTTTGCCAGGAGCTGCAGGATTGCAAACTGCAGCGACTGCAGGAGCAGCTTTTCCTGGATTGCAATATCAAACGAATCCTCAAGAAGCCAGGCTTCAATAGGACAGCTCAACTAATCTTTGGATCGTTGAAATAATCGACTAATCCTAAAATCGTAATCTAGATATCGAAAATCTTTTACTGTAGACACTTCGTCTCTTTTTGTAAATGCGCTATTCGTCTTGGCTCAAAACATTTTACGAATTATCACCTTTCCATTCTATCCCTGTTGGGAAATCAATTAAGAAAAGATGACAACTCAGTTTGATAAAGAAGAGGATTTAATAAAGATTACAAATTTAATCAAGATAAACGTTAATTAAAAATGAAGCACAGCACTTCATTAGAAATAGGTTGTTCTTTCAAAGAGGTTGTGAATTTGAAGTATTTTTTACTTCCCAACGGGGCTTTTCACAATTTGTACAAATCAGGAGGCTAGAAATTTTATGATTTACATTTACTTTTGAATTGTTCAGTATACAAACAAGATTAAAATTTTTATTTTAAATTTCCATTTGATATTTTGGATACACAATGAAATTCATATTTCCATTTTAAAAATGGAAAATTTCACTTGACCTGAGTTTAGAATCTACGTATGTATGTCCTCGCCTGATTAATCTCTATCTTCCCTAATCTTCCCCTAGGAGCCAAAAATTGGCGGAAACATGGCGCAAACGCCTCCAAAGAGAAGTAGATGTTAATGTTATACTATTTATAAAAAAGCAACTTTGTCTTTCGGTATCTTTCTGGAAAAAGAAAAGAATCGAAGGACCAGGTCGATTGTAAAATAGAATTAAACTCAAAGTAGAAAATTAGAAGAAAAAATCAAATAATAAAAAGGGTCTACACTCTTGTGTCCACTGTTTCTACTGTAATGTCACTTCGAATCGAGACTCGCGACGAAGGGTTCCTCCCGTCGCTTTATTTTGTATTCTTTTTTTAAAGGTGCGATCGTCCCTTCGTATTTCTTATTCGAATCGTTCTCAAATATTGTTGGAGCAACTGAAAAATTGTTTTATAGATAGTCATGTTGTTTTTTCTGTTTTTGAATTTAAAAGCATTTGAATTTTGAAACTGCTGCTTCAGATACACTACAGTGTCAAATTCTTATCATTTGAAAAGAATTTCAAGAATTCTTTTTATTTTAAAAGATTTTAAATTTAAAATCGCTTCCAAACTGGATTGATTCAAAGTTGAATCAGTTAGAAGTTTTCAAGTGCATTTGTCTTTGTCTTTCAAAGCGCTTTTAACTTGGAAATTTTCTCAGAACCTTTACTGAGAAAATCTTTTACATTTATTTTTTAAAACTTTTTGTTTTTTTTACTCAAAATATATGACTTTGAAAACATTTTTCAGTTGAGCCTAATTTGTTTTTCTTCGACTGACTTGATTGTCGAGTATCGCCTTAACGGCTTACTCCTCGTAATGTTAAATCAACGACTAATCTTAATTAAGTAAGCAAGAAAATTCTTGCTTATGTAGCGGATCAGCGAAGATAGGAATCAAATTACTATTGTTAAACACTAACCGAGGTTGCCTTACAAAAAATATCCTAAGAAGAGTGTCTTACTTTTGAGGCCTTGTAACAATCCCACAGGATTTATCAGGACGAATTTTTTACGAGAAATATGAAAATATAAAATCAAAGAATTGAATTGAAAATATAATTAATGTTGTTTCCTACAAAATTCGTCGGATTTAGAAACTGTCAAGTGTCTTAGAAAAGCGCTGGTGCGATCGGTTAGAAACTAGTCAGTGTCACGTTTGTGTATGAGACGTAGGGAGAAAAGTGGATGAGTGAAAAAGTTGGAAGAAAAGAGTGAGAGGAGAAGAGCGAAAGAGTCAATTATCAAGGATCGCGTTTAGAAGTTTGAGGCCATCTAGTCCTAAAATTAGAAGCCTTGGAGATCCTAGAAATCGATGATTTGAGTAAATATTTAGGAGGCTTAGCAGACGTCGATAAGCGACAGAAGTCAACCCGACAAAATGTATAAATGAAAAAAATTAATCGTAGGTTTAGATATTATTATGTAATAGGACGATTAGTAATATTAGGGTTATTAGGAAGAAACAGTAATTAATTAATGATTAATATTATTATTAACGATTATTGCCATTATTATTACTATTATTATTATTATTATTATTATTATTATTTTATGAGTACGATGATAGTTATTCCCGTTTTAATATGTCTCAATATTGCTACCGATTACGACTAGAATTATTATATAATATTACTATTAATATATTACATAGGTAAATATGTACTTAAAGAAAATGAAGGAAAATCAGAAAAAATGCGCTACGTCGTCAAAGGCAATGTACGTTATGACATCCTACGTGCTTAGAATTAATGACTGTAATATATACATATATTGTCTGTTAACTACAATACTATTGATATTGTCGTTCGACATATTAGATTAATGAAAAAGAAACAAAATATAATTGTCTCCAAGAGAAATATGCCTTTTGGTTTATTTTTAAGAACCCTCATAAAATTAATGTTTTAAATTTAAAATATGAAACCATACCGTACCTTGCACTAAATTTCTTCACTTGAAACAAAGCAAACGAAGCTTTTTTTGTGTATTAGGCTTGCTATAAAAAAATGCTGGTAAATTTCTTACACAAACTTAATTACCATTTTACTAATGTATAAAAAATGTCTCAATAGGAGAAATTGAAGAATTTGTTGCATATCTTTGGTTGCAATCCCTACATGAGAACTAAAATGACTTTTACTGTCTCAACGGAAATGTTAATATTTAGACTTTTAGAGGAAAATTGAAAACCACTTCTAAAAAAAGGTGCATTTGTGGATTCTAGAGAATTCTTAAATTGATGTTCACCTGAAATCAGAAGTGTTTAACCTCCCGTTAGAAACTCGATTATATTATTAAACTGAAATTAAAACTCTACACTGAGCGAAGAACTCCCGTGTAGCTAGGGCTGAGTCGTGCGAGCACCCCAACTATTCGGGTGCTCACCCGAAACAGCAGCGTCCGAAGTAGTGGGGCGCCCGCCCGAATCCTTCGGGTGCTTACACGAGTGATTCGAGCGATTCGAGTCGTCCACCGCGTTGAACGTTGCGCGTTCGACGTTTGCGCATGTATGCTAATAGCCGCAACTGATCAGCGTCAGGCTCTTCCTGGTTGTCACAGCTCTGGTTTTTATGAACAATAAAAAAACAGGGAGCCGTCGTGGGACGCCAGGCAGAAGTGATCACTTCATATGAATAGCATACTGTATCATATTGTATCATATAGTGTGATAGTGTAACATATTGTACAATACTCTATTATATTTTGCCATGTTGTATCATATTTATTGTATTGCATCATATTGTATATTGTATACTGATTAAAATGCAGTCATGGATAGCTAAACAAAGATTAATGAAAAAGAAGAGCAGACTGCAGGGAACGAAAATCAGGATAGAAGATGATCTGACGCCGAGAGAAATTGAAGTCCAAAATTAGATAGACAACGAGGTAAGAAGATCCAAGCAGAAAGGAGAATTTGCCAGCCAGTAGAAAAGTTACATGAGGTGAGCAGTAGGGAACCAGGAATTTATTTGGAACGAGAAAGAACGAGTGGTGGAAGAAAAACCCTTTCAGAGTGAACCAGTTTTCCCAAGCAATTGGAGAGCCTGGAGAGAATAATTGCAGAATTATTAGAGGAATTACTTGGAACATAGCAGGAGGCAACAAATTACTGGATATGTCGGATTTTTGGGAGATGAACTAGTAATATGAACTAGTAATAATTCAAGAGACCTGGATGGAGGCCAACAATCTACAAGAGTTTAGGAATAGGCTTAATAAAAACTTTGAGTGGAACGGCAAACCAGCAGAAAGATTCAAAAAAAGAGGCAGGGCCAGTGGAGATCATCTAATTGGAGTGAAAAAAGATGTAAATGAGCGTGTGAGTATTGAAGAATGGGAGTTTGGAATGACTGTTAAAGGTAAAAATTTAAAAGCACTAGGAAAAGATCTATCGTATATAATAATGTAGGAATGTCTAAACTAAAGAGCAAATTAATAAAGATTATAGAAGAGGCACAAACTAGAGGGGACTATATAGTTATACTAGGGGACCTGAATGCTAGAGTGGAAAAAGAGTGTGGGGGGGGGGTTGAATTATAACGAGGGGGAACTAAATAGAGGACACTCAAACGAGAGAAATTCTGAAGACAAATTATTAAACGCGGAAGGAAAAAAAACTACTAGGTATGTGTGAGGATTTTAGTTTAAGGATATTAAATTGTAGAATTAATGGTGATTTAGGGGGGAAATGGACGCATATTTGCAGAGGCAGAGGCTCGGTGCTAGACTATGTTATAGTGTCAGAGAACGAAGAGGTTTGTCCTATTAAAGAAATTAAGATCCAAACGAGAATAAAATCCGATCATCTATACCAGTGAAATTTAGAATAGAAGTAGATGGGCCAAAGGGTTTGGAAGTTTTAGTCGATGGAGGAGTGGTGTTACGAAGGGAAAAGTTAGTATGGAATAGCGAAAAAGGGGAATCATTCGAAGAAAAAATAAAAGAATTGTGGACAGATTATCAAGTAGGAAAAAAACAAGGGGAACAATGGGAAGATAGGTGGGACAAATTTAGGGATAGTATTTGGCTAGCTGCAAAGGAAGCAGGCCTGGTAATCAAAGAAAAGAAAAAGAAAAAGTCGACTGGAGTCGGAGAGCAGTGGTACGATGAGGAGTGCAAGAAACAGAGAAAAATTGTATGGCGTTCATTAAAAAATTTTCTCAAAAGAAAAGGGGAAGAGGAAAGGTATTTGTTAGCAAGGGAGAAAAAGAAGCTTAGGGAATTGAAAAAGAGGAAGAAAAAAGAAAGAAAAGAAGAGAATTGGAAGAAGGTGGAAGAAAGCAAGAATATGAGAGATTTTTGGAGATCGCTAGGAAATTTTAAGAAAAAAAAGGAAAAGGAGAGGGGACAGAATCAACAAAGATAGATGGAAGAAGCACTTCCAAAAATTACTGTATACAGAAAAGACAGAGGACGATGCAAGAACGAGTGACACAGAAGGCAGAGAAGACAGATAAGGAGAGAAGGTTCGGGAAAAAGAAGTAGGTACGGAAGCAAAAACAGGGGGAGAAAAAGAAAACAAAGAAATGAGTGAACTAATAAGGAGATCATGTTCGAAGAAATGGTTAGGAATATTAAAAAAAAAACGAAAGCAGGAGAAGCCCCGGGAGAGGATGGAATTCCGATCGAATTCATTAAAGGAATACCGGAACTTTGGGCTCAGAAGATGCATCGTATTCTAAATGGATTTTGAATTACCGGAAAAATAGGGAATGGATGGGAAAAATCGGTGATAACTCTAATTTTTAAAGGGGAAAATGAAGAAGACACGGAAAATTATCGGGGCGTTTCACTTCTAAACACAGGGTACAAAATATTAGCTTCCATTATGAATGAAAGATTAAGGGATTGGTTGGAATTAAACGGGCTATATAAAGAGAGCCAAGCGGGTTTCAGGAAAAAGAGGGGACTAACCTACCAGGGACTACCAGGGACCATATATTTGTCCTTAAAGCGTTGATTGATAACCGTCTAAAGCGAGAAAAAGGGAAATTATATACTGCATTCATTGATTTAAAGAAATTTGGGGTTGGGAGAGGTAAAAAGAAACGGGTGGAACGCAAGCAAAATTCATAAAAATGGCAATGGATTTGGATAAAAACACTCCCGGATATATCTGGAGATTTCAAGCAGGTCGAAACAGCGTAGAAATAGAAGCAAGAAACAAGGCTAGTAGATATATGTGACGTTCCGCGAGGAAAGGGACCTTAGGGTTAAAAAATCGATGTTCATTTTTTGATGCTATCGATAGTTTTTGAATCGCTCTTTCATATTAAAAAATAATGAAATTGCTATCTGCAAAATTGGAATTGTTATTAAGCTGCAAAGTGAGGCGTGAATCGCCTGTTTCGACGCTTGCGGATGACCCGAGAAATCCAGCCCCTCCACTTTCCACCACAACTTTCCGTTCAGTGTCCGTGTGACTCGAGAGCTTCGGGCTCCTTCGGCTGTATCTCACTTCGCACTTCGCGCTTCTCTTTTTCTAAGATCGTTCATACTACACAGGCATGTTTAAGAACACACATTGAAAGAATCACTTTTACTTATTTTGGAAAATAAAATGGTCATAAATGAGGACTCAAGAAGGGTCGCTCACTTTATTTTTGGTCTTTTTCATAAAGTAATATTACTTATTCATAATTGATTTTGTACAGTAAATATTGCTTACAAATATTATTATTTAAATTATATTGTAATAATTTTTAAAACATGTTTACAATAAAATTGATAAATATTGTTCTAGTATAGTAATATAAATAATTATAAATTAATAACAAAATTTATGACAAGTTTGAAATACATTATTTTTTACATTTTAGGAATCTTCCACAAACTACGTTACCAATTAGAGAGGGGAAGGTGGTCACGCCAAATACTACGGATTGTAATAAGTTGGGGGGGGGGGGAGCTCTAGTGGAAGTAACGGACTTCGTTAAAAGCGTAACTGTTCTGTTAAAAATTTAACTTTTTTATTGCAGATTCATCTCTTTGATAGAAAATGGAACTATTTCGTTAAAAATTAGATTTTGTTGTTGTTGAAAATTAACTTTTTTAAACTGAAAGTTTATCTATTACATTTGCAGTTGAAAATTAATCTTCTCTAGTT
>JBAGKK010104996.1:0-25800 GCA_037177015.1 Euceroptres primus
AAGTTGGACAGATTTTTTTCTAAAAATTTGTAAAATTCCCGGTCAAAAAATAAATTCACTGTCATTTCCCAGTTTTTTCCGGTCTCATAAAATTCCCGGTTTCTCGGTCCAGTAGCCACTCTGAATATACACAAGATATGAAAAATTTTTCAGTTTGAAGCTCGCAAATTTGAATTGATTTCAATCCCCAACGCTTTTCAATTCAACAAGTTTCTAATTTAGCTTTTTAAAATCAAAGTCTTTCCACAATCTGGCTTTCAAATTATACCTTATTATATTTATTATATAATTTATTTATTATATATATTATTTTATTATTATTTATTTATTATACTTATTAATTATAATTTGGCTTTAATTATTATACATTATTTATATTTACTTACTGCCTTTTTTTCTATAATGGTCCTACAATTTAAACATTCGGATCTGAATGGTATTGAAATTCAATATTTTAGGGAAATTATTTTATCCTGCTGGAAGTAAAATTATTTAAAGCCTATCAGTTTAAATCCGTCAGCTACCCACAGATATCCGTTAGAATACTTCTTCTATACTCGATGATCCGTTTGTATGCGTAGAGTATACGTCGATCCTGGTGAATCATTATCTAATCCGTCGATTCTATCCGGTTCAATCATTATCTTTACTTGTCGAACATATTCCTGTCCATTTCGATATTTATACGTTTCAATCCTTCATTCTCTATCTGCCATTTACTCCTTGTCTATCCGCATTTATATATTCCTATCCATTTCGTTACTTGTGCGTTTCAATCCTTCATTTTCTATCCGTGATTTAATCTGTGTCTATCAGCACTCCACTTGGAATTTTTTTCTTCACCTGTCACGGATAGAAAATGAATCCGTCCTAATCATTTTCTATCCCCGTCAATCCTCTTTTTAAATGATATGTTGCCTATCCGTTTTAATTCATCGTTTCCAATTTGTCTTCCTATTCTTATCTATCCGCCTTTATGTGTTCGAGTCTTCTTATTCTCATCTATCATCTTTTGTGTATTCCTATCCGTTTCAATACTAATGCGCTTCAATTCTTCATTTTTTATCCATGAGTTAATCCGTGTCTATTCGCGAGCCTCTAAGAATTTTCTCGTCTCCTGTGTTTCTATCCGTTTGAATACTTTTACTTCCGGCAGGGTAAGCTTTCATTATCCCAAAATATTTTACGATTCTAAATAAATATTAAAGCGAAAAACGTGATAGTTCTGTCAAACTCTGTATTGCTTGTATGAGTTATTTAATAGAGAAATTTGCAAGGGATTATGATTTATGATAAATCCGTTTGGCTCATCTCTACAAATTCTTGGCTCTGAAGAAAACAGGGTCGTCCTAACAAGTTTCAGTGCTTGAGTTATTTGATACGAAAAATTGCTTGTTTTGAGGATAATATTTTCCTTTTAGAGTCTTTAATATGTCATAAAATCCAGGTTCACTCAATGCTTGGACAGTTTTATAAAACTTACAGGAAATAAGGACATTTGGAAAGGCCATATGCAGTTGGCTCTGTGACAAATTCATTTTTCTCAGAAATTTTTTCGAAACGGACTTTCTCTTAAGATAAATTAAGATTAATTTAAATGAAAATTCATAATTCTTGGAATTATCTAAAAATGTATATTAAAAATATTTGCATTGATTTTTCTAATAATAAAGGCTTTAAAGGACTTCATTAACAAACAAATATTAGGAATCATTTACTTTTGAAAATTAAAAGAAGCGTTCATGAGATAAAATTATTTAATCAAACTTGACCCAAATTTTTGGAACCTTAGGTATAAAGCACTATTAAACTTTAGAAGGAAAGTTTACTCCCTTCTCCAGAATGCAAATAAGAATTTCTAGTTGACCTGGATCACGTGCTTGAATTTCAAAATCAAAGGACAAATAGCGGCAGCTTTTATTGTTCGCGGTAAAACATTTCAAAACCTCTATGAAATAAAATCTTTATGAAATAAAATAATAGATGAACAAATAAAATACATATATGGTGTATTTTATTATATATTTATGGTGTACTTCTAATATAAAAACAATTTCACTCGTATTTATGAATATTTGAATACTTACGCTGATTAAATTACATACCTTATCAATAATAATAATAATAATAATAATATACTGATTAATATATAAAATTCTTGGAAAAAAAACCCAAGAATCCACCGACCAAATTTGGACAAATACAATAAAATGTTCCTTTATAAGAATGTTCCTTTCAAGAATTTTACATATTAATTTGATTATTGGACGTTAAATAGGATTTTAAATTTTATTTTTATCTAATTTAAATTTCTTAAATTTTAATACACTGATCAAATGCTAAATCTGTTGAATATTAATAAATGATATTTAATTTTTAAATACAATGTTCGATAATTAAATAATGATCTTAAAAATTCGATTAAAACCTTTAATTCTAAAAGGAACTATTAGGAACGAAGTGTAATAAAGTTAGAGAGGGAGTTGGAAAAACTCCAATGATATGATCATAGTTCCGGTTATTGCATTGGCAGCAGTCACACGTCTTCAGTAAAATTTTGTTTACTTATATCTTAACTGGCATTTTTATCGTTGTCTAAAGTGTAATATTTACAGGTTGCCAGAATCAGAAAAATTATTCCGTTTCATCTCTTAACTTCATCTTTGAGAAATGAGCATCTCGAGGTACATAAAAATATAAATAAAGAGGTACAGTTTTGGGCTTTTCTTCTCCTGGAGCACGAATAAACTTAATGGACAATTTCTTTCAAAGATAGACACTCAAGAAAAGATATTGGTACTTATTGCGCTATAAAAATTCATTGTTGGCTGGAAAAATTCGTAGGGGTCAAAACGTGAGGTCTTAATGGGGGAAGAACATAAATCAATAGAATGAAATAAAATAAAATATTTTCATTTAAAAAAAAAAAGAAAATCCAGAAATTCAAGATAGAATCTCGTTGGTTTGTTTTCCTAAATGTCATTTGAAATTTTGTTAAAAATACGAAACAACAGAATTGGGAAAATTTCTGAAAACAAAATTTATAAAAAAAATTGCCAAACTTTGTTTTGACATATTCGCAATTTTTGCTTTGACAGTTACACAGTTTCCAGTTTTTTTTTTGTTTTTTTTTTATAGATCCGTCAATTTTGTATGAATCTTAACCTTTTCAAGACTAGGGCTTTCTAAAAGGAATACAACATCAAGACTATCTGAGGTCACTGAATTCGAATCTGGACCCAGAAATTATGCTATAATTATGGTCCGAAAAGTTCCCACCTGTCTCGAAAGGGTCAAAATTTGACCAAAAATTTGTATTTTCAAAATACTCATTTGCAAAAATTTTTATTCTCTTTTAAGGCTTTAAGATTTATAATAATTGAATTCAGAAATTTGAATATTTGATAATTTTCTATATAATTCCTCTATCAAAAATAATTTGAAAGAACATGAATATAGAAAAATCCGATATTTTTCATTATCTTATCACTTAGACCAGTTTTTTAGAAACAAATTCATGAAAATAATAGAAAAATTGAAACAAACCTGATAATACGGGCCTGTTGAGGATTGATTATGGTTTTGACCATAATGCTGATGGTGTCGGAATCCCGACGAGTTGCAAGCGGACTGTCCACTCATCAAAGATCCGCGGGGCAACCCAAGACCGAAAAGGTCCGAAATCGACATATCTGTTGCCAAAAAGACGTTTCTTTTTAAATTCTCTTTGACACGTAAAGACAGGTCTTTAAGAGTAAAAATCCAGACTCATCCAGACTGATTCAGACGAACAAATGACTAACAAATAAGGTCGAAAAAACTCGATTCTAATTACCCTTCAAACTTATCAAATGTATCGGGTGTTCAAAATGTTATAAAAATATCAAAATTGGGACAAGAAGTTTGAAAAGCAAGAGAAAATCAAGAGATAACTGCCTCAACGTTGAATTAAAATTGGTGAGTATATACTAATTAACTCTTTAAAAATAATTTATTAATCTCTACAAGTTTGTATTTCGTGTTAAATTATAATAATTTCAAAAATTATTAAAAATAATAATTCAAATTAATTATTGCTTCATTCAATTTTGAATTGATTAAACTTTAAAGTTAAAAAGATATTTCTATTTTTAAAAAGTTCGTTTTTTACAACAATGATAATAAGAAATGATAATGAGAATGATAATATTGATTTAATTTAAATCTCTTGTCGAAAATTTTAATTAAATTAAAGGCAGTGTATAGTATTATTGAAATTTTCGTACAACTAGCACACAGAATTGCATGGGCCGAAGCTAGTGTTACGGCATTTTCCGTAACACTGGTCTGCGCCCCTTTTGTGTTGTACGTTAATTGTATGGAAATTTTCGCAACAATATCCTTGGCCTAAATTAAACGAGAATTAAATATTCCTCGAGATAAAAAGACTGCTAAATTATTTATCTTGATTTTAGTGGATGAAATTGACAAACGATTTTTGAAACTATACATTTTTTTCGAAAATGCGCTTCAGGAAATAAAAGCAGAAATAACCTAACTTTCGGCAGACGAAAACCTGAGTTACTCCACTAGTTTAGTGGCCATAAAAGGTTCAATAGAAACGCCAATGACTAACTAAAAATACAACTGGGTCGTATGAATAATTTCCTGGTTCTATTTTGTAGCAAAGGGAACAATTCAATTCAAAAATATAAAATCCTCTTAGAAAGTAACAAAAATCTGTTTCATTAAAGTCTTTTTCCTCGATGAAAGAATTGTAAAAGCAATTTAAAAAATGTGAAAAATAACTGGGACTTAAAATGGTCAGCAAAAGACTGATCCAAATAAATATAGAATACAAATTCATTACTCACCATCCATACTGGAAGTCTTGGATGAAAGAGCACAAGAATTGTCATAATTCGAATGGTAAGATGAGGAAGAAGGCAAATCTAAAAGTAGATTATTGAAAGATTGAAGCTGGTGAAGTTGCTCACGTTCACGGTTTTGTTGCTGCATTTTCTCTCTGTGAAGTTGCTCTCGTTGTTGAAATTGCAGTTGCTCTCGATTCGGGTGAGGAATCTGCAGCTTCTCGCGTTCTCGATTTACTTGCAAAAGCGACAAGGGATCTCGTTCCCTCTGTTGTTGCACCTTCAATGGATCGCGTTGTTGGGAGATCTGCAGTTGTTCGCGATCTGGCTGCTGCAACTGATCTCGTTCACGATGGGAAAGCTGCAGTTGTTCGCGGTTTTCGCGAGGCTGCAACGGCACATTTTGAGATTCACTTCGTTCCAGAGCATCTACTCCTGTTCCCCCTTCGGATTCGTAGGATAAGGCCAACTAGTATAAAACATTAAAATTAATGAAAAATAAAAATTTCGATTTGAATTTAAAATATGTGCCTGAAGTTCTGAACGTTCAAATGAACGAAATTCTTATTTGATTTCATTTTAAGCTCAAGTTTGTCCTAAAATATTGGTTTATTAACCAAAAAAGCTAATGTAATGATAAAAATCTCATGAGGGTTTTCTTTATTTTGTAGTTGGATCAATATTTCAAGATAAATTTGAGTTAAGAAAAAAAATTTCGTTCAATTGAACGTTCAAAACTTCAGATTCATTTTAAAATCAAAAATTGGAAATGATTATTTAATTATTGTGAGTTTTATTACAGTTGATTCTGCATAAAGAGCCCCTCAGAAAATCAAAAAGGGAAAATAGAAAGAATGCAATGAATAAGCTATTACAAGCAAAAGAAATATTATTTTGTTTAGGAATAGATTTGTAATGTATCGGTCATTTTCCAACTTAGCTTTTATTACATTTTCTCTTTTCTAATCTCTCATTCTATTTTTAGAAGAATTAAATTTAAATCCACTCCAATTACTAGAAACAGTCTAATTCTGTTACTTGATTCCAAGAATTATGCGAACACTCTTTCATTGATAACTTTTTCAAAAGCCCTATATTATATTTCTTGTCATGGCTTAAACTGGAAAAAGGTCCAAAAATACAGGCTAAAAAACTTTTCTCGAAAATTTAAACGGATGCAAAAAAGTAACATTACTTAATTTGAATTTCAATTATTCTTTGAATTGTTAATACTTTAAATAATTTTTATTTTTATTTTTTATATTTTAGATTTTTAAACTAAAATTCTCTGTCTTCAATTTAATTTTAAAACTGTTATAAAATGGAAATATTTTTTTTTTATTCAAAATAATAAAAAGGTAAATTGCAAATAATTTCCAGTTGTTAGAAATTTATAATTCATTTGTGCTTTTACCTCTTCACCTAACTTCATTGGAAAATAGAAGTTGTTTACGAAAGGGAGAGTTGTTCGAAAGTTAAAACTAGACGACTACTTCAAAAGCAAGTTTCAAGTAGTTGAAGCCCAAACTTCTTGGAAATTGAAGCTTCAAGTTCGAAAGGGCCTGGGAAATCAAGGTGTTTATGATTGGTTTCTAGGAAAATCGATAAAGTGATCCTATATGTCGAATGAATTTATTTTTCACAGAATTTTCCACACACAGAGAAGCAATTTTATTTCCACCATAGATATAATAATTTTTCATTTATTATACAGACACGAAAATCAGCCCTTCCTATTCCTTCAAATCTTATAAGAAATATTCAGATTCAAGGAAGTTCCAAGCTTCGATTTCGGAAAAAATCACAAATTATTTTCGCAACATATTGTCCACATTTTTTTCAAGCTTTCAAAAAAATTCATTTTTAAAAGCTTTATCGAATTTTAATTTAAGAATACACAAAGATTTTCTTTCCTTATTCACTAGCTATCAGATTCAAAAGCCCTATAAACTAATATTTAAAACGTTTAAATTAGAATATTAGCCCTAAAAATATAGATTAGATTACAATTGAGCATATATCTCCTTAAATATAATTATAAAGCAAGAGGAATTCTTTCTAAAAAAAACACTTATACATTTTTTAGAAGTTTTAAAGATACTTAAAAAAAATTAAAAATAATTCTGACCCTCGGATTTTTAATATATGTTGAATTCTTTAATAACAGAAGATTTTTGGAAATATTCTTTACTTTTCAGAAAAATGAAAAAATAACCATTTTCCCATAAATTACGTCCTAATCGTAATTACACAATGAAAGTCTTCAACTAATTTATGAATCGCTCGACAATTTTAATAATAGGTACCTCGTGTTTACAAACAAACGCCCGACGGCTCGTGTACTTGATGCCTAAAAGGAGCTACAATTCGCAGAAAATGTCTGAGGAAAAAAATTCGAACGATAATTATGAACTGAACCGTGAGAAAACTGCTAAGAAACATTCGTCGTCAGCGCCGTCAGCTGAAAAAAATTTGAGTTGCAAGTTGCAACGCGTTTCCCCATGGAATGCATTAACCGTTGCACTATTCAAAAACGAAAGCTCAATCTCCCATTAAAAAGAGTCCCATTCCTTTGTCCTTTACAAAATTTTTCTAATTTACGCATTATTGAAGCAAGAAATATTTTTTCTTTATCACAATCACAAAAATTTCGTCAAATTTTGCGAAATTATTAGATTAAAATTAAATAAAAAAATTTGATGACAGAACTCGACTCAGGCTTATTCATGCTCGTATAAAAAAGGGATGGAAAAAGCTTAAAGAATTAAGAGAAAGAAATTGAGATTATGATAAGGCAAAATAGAGAAAAATTTCACTCACCTGTTGGAATAAAGTTGGCATCTCGAAGTCTGACGGTTTCGTAGATTCTTGGTCAATTATTAGTCGAGTTTATTCCTTCGGAAAGGAAATTTGCTGGAGTTGGGAAAAAGAGGGTCTTTGTAAAATAAATGAATAAATAATTAGTTAAAGAACGAACAAAGGGACACAGAAATGAAAATAAATAGACGCCTCGTGAACCAGCCGGGATCCCTAACCGGGGTTGAGGTTCAGCGACTAATTTCCGTACTAGACCATTTCCTGGTGACTCCTTTTCTTCTTTTTCTCAATATTTAGAACTCTACGAAATTCTCGCACTAAATAAAACACTTTTTTTTCGACACCGCACCTGACCGTTTCGCACCGTCAACTGAGGATTGTGAGAATAAAATCATCCGGCCGGCTCTTGATATTCGCACTTCGACTCGAAAAGTGCGATACTATGCAGTGTTGCCACTCATCCAACAAAAAATTTTGAGCGCCAAAATCCCCGTTTTTTTACTAAAATCTTTTTATTTATAAAGCTTTCGGTATCAAAATGTTTTTAAAGCTTTCTTATATTTTTGAGATCATATTTTGATCTAAAATACATCATTTAAACCTTATATTTAAGTTATAGACGACTTTTTAACAAAACTCGTTGTTCATTTGTTTATACACATATGACCAATCAGAGGGTATCTCAAGCCCTCAACCAATCAGATAAGAATACTTTATCCTTTTCTAAATTCCTAAATTAAAATTTTAGGCATTTTCAAGTTTCTTGATATACATTTAATAAAAAAATATTGATTAAGTTTTCATTAAATTCAGAAAATTTTAAATAATTTTTCATTAATTCTAATTGATTTTTAACTTGATTTTTCTTTAATAAATATATGATTAATATAAAAGCGGAAGTGAACAATTTTAATTAGCATTTTCCGGAGTCTTTGTTCTCAAGGAAAATATTTCATTATACCAGAATTTCTTTGTTTGCCCAGACTTTACAGTTCTTACTCCTATAGAAAGAAAAAAAAACGATAAATAGAACAGAAAACTATTTTTAGAAATTTAAATAAAAATAAAAAAATTTGCAAGTATTTTTTTTTAATTTAAAATTTGCAACATTTTAAAAATAAACATTTGAATTTTTAATCAGAAATATAGAAAATTACATAATTAATTTTCGCTTTTTAAAATATAAAATACATATTTTATTACACGAACTGTTCAAAAAATGTTTCAATAAAATTATTCTCACAAAAATTGTAGTCACATATTAATATCAATATTAAATCGATTATTTCTCTTTTAGCGTTTGTAAATCCGAAGTTCTTTAAATCAAAACACTTTGATTAAATTGCAGAAAATTTGGTAAATAATAAATTACGATTGCAATCACAAAACTTATTTATAATTATAAATAATAGAGATCAATAAAGAATCAGTAATTCAAGTTCTGATTTCAGA
The DNA here is from genome assembly GCA_037177015.1 of Euceroptres primus. Taxonomy (NCBI): domain Eukaryota; kingdom Metazoa; phylum Arthropoda; class Insecta; order Hymenoptera; family Figitidae; genus Euceroptres; species Euceroptres primus. The sequence continues at coordinate 9,120 of JBAGKK010104996.1, forward strand.
ACTTGAAATCAGAGTTCTAATTTCAGAACTTGAAATCAGAGTTCTGATTTCAAATCTGGTCAAATTAGTTGTAAATACATATTTTCTGAATTCAAATTAATCCAAATTAGAAAGACTCTTTAATATCTTCATTTTAATTATATAAATTTAGGTGTAATTAAAAAATATTATTCTCTAAATTATTCCACATTTGAAATCAGATTCTAAACTTTTGCTTTTCCTGTTTTCAAATAATTGAGACGCACTTTTAAATTTTTAAACAAAAGTAAGCGTCAAAAAATAAAAACTCTCTATAAACACGAATTAGTCTCTCGGTTATAAAGAAATTAATTTATTCAGTTATACTCTATATGTGCAGTCGACGAGTCTAACATTTCCACTTCAGAACTCATATCACTGGACGAGTAATTCACGAGTGAATCACGGGATCGTTCTATTTTTTCCGACGAATTGTCTTCTCCTTTCGCGGAATCTTCTCCCCAAGCAGAGAACAAATTCACTCTCAATTTATCCATATTTTGATCCTGCGCCTCGGCAGATCCAGTAGGTTTTTCTCCTGCAGCCTCTGTTGATAGTTTTGATACAGGAAATTTATACTTTGGAGTTTCTAGAGGTGCATCTGAAAAATTGTTGACATTCGTTTTAAAAAAATATAGATATTATGTACTTTTAGTATTCGAATTGAAGACTCTAATTACCTGGATAGGGTGGAGATTCATCGATTAATTGTTCCATTAGATAACCTAGTAATGTTGTAGTAAAAGTATCGTCCCTTTTGAGACCAAGAGCTCTGTGACAAGAATCTACCGCGTCCTGTAAATTTCCCATCATCGCTTGAATAAATCCAATCGCTGCGTATGTCGATGGATTCAATGGATTTAAAACCAGTGCCTGAAACAATAATAAAACTGGATTTTATCGTTTTGTTTTAATCGTAGTAATTTCTTATTATAGAAAATATTATAAAATAGAAAATATTATAAAATAGAAAATACTATAGAAAATAGAAAATACTTTTGTTTATTAAATAATTTGATAAAATTCACCTGCTGATGATAATCCAACGCCTCCTCATACTTTTTCATTTTTCTACAAGTGTGTCCTAAATTGTTGAGAAGCGCTTCCCACTTATTCGGCAAAATCACGTCCTTGAGTCCACACTGAATTTTTTTCATCGCTTCCTTAAATTGTCGCTCTGCCGTCTTGTAACTGTTATTCGTAAAAAGAAATTCTTTAATATAAGAAACACTTCAGCAAAAGAATGACTTACATTTTTCTTTAAGAAAATAATTCACTTACTCTCCATTATAATAAGAAATAACTCCCGTTTCATGGATGACAAATGGATCATTGGGCGCAATGCCTTGTGCCTGTTGGAAAAATTTGTCTGCCAATTTAAGATTGTTCGTCAGTCCACACTCGAGGCCAATATACAAAAGAGGAAGGTGGCAACCTTTCATGAGTTGCGAGGCTTTGAAGTAGGCGGCCATCGCCTGATCGTGTTCGTTTTCGACGGCAAACGAATGTCCATAAGCCAGCCAAGCAGGGCCAAATAATCTGTCAAGTGCTGTCGCTTTTGCGAGATATCTTCGTGCTGGATCGCTTTTACCTTTGAAACAAATTACAAAGAATAATTTAAGATGTTTAATCTATTTTTGACATTAATTTAATCTGAAAGTTACCTATACTAAAATAGTAACAGCCAACCGCAAACCAAGCCAGTGCCATGTCCGGATAAAGATCTACCAACTTATGAGCTAAGTAAAACAACGCTGAAAAATAAATAAGTATTTTCAATATTCAAATTAAGTGATGTTTTCAATTAGTGATGGATAAAAATAAAAATTCATACCATTTGTTTTCTTTAATTCTACTAAACAAGCGATGTGGACAGGCAAGCATCCATTGTGATAAGGATCCTTTTTTAGAATACTGAAAAAGAAAAATGCAGTAAATAGAAACCATCCATTTGAAATGATAAAGTATTATTACTTTGAAACCATAGTATTTTTAATATTATGAATTTTTAAAGAGTTTTGCTGACCTTTCTGTAAGGGAGAAACACTGTTGATAATCACAGTTATAATAGAGTCGCTCAGCTTCTGAAACCTGCATGTCGAGGTTTCCTCTCAAGCGATCAGTAACGAGAACTCCCATAACTCCACAAGAAGCAACTGCTTGATTTTCGGTGGGTTCTTGATATTTTTTCAATTTGCTATCATACAAAAGGCGTAAGAATTCCGCTTCAGCTTCCGAGCACTGCTCGCTTAGAGGTAACGACTCCAAAATTTCTTTCTCTGAAAAAAAAAATAATAATAAAAGTTTAGTAAGATAGAATTTTAAAAAATGGTTGGGTGTAAAATAAAAAAAAATACCTTCGGTAGCCGAGAGCATTTGGTTTTGGACGAGAGCCTCAAAGGCTTGATATGAATAAACATCGCATTGGAGAGCTTGTTTATAACAATCTGTTGCCATTGCTCGGTTATCCATTGCTTCATAAACCCTGCCTTTCACATAAAGAATGGCACTTTGTACCTGTTGATAAAAAGTTTTAATAAATTTAAATAGAGAATGGAGAAATTTAAATAGAGAAAGTGAATTCTCTAATTTTTAAATGTATTTATTAGAATAGTTTAATTGAGGCACTTACATTTTTTGGAGCATCAAAAATGTTCGCATGGTCTGCAAAACTGGCACTTAATTGCGACATATTATTGCAAATCTCGAACTCGTTTATCACTTGTAAAGCTTCCGTGAATTCGTTTGCTTCCAGCAAACTCCGAACTGCCAAATAATGGCACACCACGTCCTTCTATTTTTTGTGAAAAAGAGCTTATATTATTATTACTTAAAATTGAAAGATATAAATTAAATTTAACTAAATAAGTTTAATAAGTTAAATTAAATTAAAAGATAGTCAAGTTTAAATAAAACTAGTGAGACTATAGTCTATAATCATAAATCTATTCTTGTAAATTCTGTTAAGCTAATTTTCGAATTTTGCGTTTAACATATAACTAATATGAATTTGAAATAAAAATTTCAGCTAAATTCAAGACAGAAATATTGGAAAAAAAGTAAAAGGACAAACCTTTTCGAGGCCTCGACTTCTGATAAGATGTGCAGCCCGATGATACTGTTTTAAAGAAAACATACATTGTGCAAGAATACAAACGTCTTTCGGATTTCCATTACTCAAGGATAAAACCTTATCAGCCCAAAATAACGCTGCATTGTAAAGGTGCTGTAAAAGAACCAAAATAATGTCAAAAATGTCAACAAAAGCACCAAAAATTCTGAGAAAGTTAGGTTAGAATGTAAATGGTTAATATATGCACCAAAAAAAAACTTACCAAATCAATGTATGACTTAACCAACTTTCTATAAGTATTCAAATCTAAATTTTTATTGTCTAATACTCTATCACAGTCGACATCGGCATCCTGCCGCGACATTATTCATCAATTAGCAAACTTACTTCGACCACAAAATTAGAAAATTTATTCTTTACTCTTCGCCAGTATTTTTTCACGATAGGAACTTCACTGTTATATGTTAGATTTAATAGAATTGGAATTTGGTGTTGTGTTTATTTAATAAATAAAACTACATTTGGATTGTTTTCACAACTTTTACAAATAACCTAAAAACCTAACCTTAAAATTTGAAAAATCGTTGAGAATTTGCACATGCGTGGCAGGTAAGTGTGGCACGAAATATTTTGAATTTAAAAGAATAACTGGTCGGTAAAATAGACCAGGTTGCAGAGAAAGTTTTAACAATATGTAGTTAGAATAATTATAATAATTAATTCAAAGATATATTTAAAATAAAATAGAAATTGCAGTTGCTTTAAAATTCTTCACTTAGAACAAATAGAAATATTAATAATTGGATGGGTACTCATTTAAAATATAAGAATTGAAATTAAGTTAAGTGATTGAATTTATTATTATTTAAGTATGTACAGGTACTTCGTTAATTTGATATTATTTTCTAGACTATTTCTAGTATAAATGAAAAACATGAATTTGATGAATATTTTTTATTCTTCTGCGGTTTAAAAAAATTCAACTATATAACAGAAAATAATCTACAACACAATCAAGTGACTCAAATTGAATGACATTCTCTACTTGTACATTTTAGATTCATTTCTAATTACACAAGATAAACATCTAACTTGCATAATAATTAGTTTACAATAAAGTCTTCTCTTGATTTAAAGTCTCTCAAAGTCGAGTTTTCAACAATATTGCCACTCGCAATACTTTTAACCATATTATGATCTATCCTTAAATATTTTGATTTAGTTCGCCTTAAAAAAATCGTGACTTTTACTACAGGGTGGCACGTTAAAAGATCCAATTTTCTAAAAAAAACTCTAAAAGTCTAAAATTATATAAAAATTGTTTATGTTGTAAAAAAACTATTCTGGCTGCAATATATATTTTAAGGTCTTTAATACTCTTTGCTTGTAAATGAGTCTAATAAATATAAATATTGGAAACATATTCCAAGTAAAAAACTATATTTCTCTCAAATATAAAAATTAATTAATTACTATAATAAAAAAATTAATTTTTTAGAAAATAGCGTTTGACGTCGCACCCTGCATTTTCAGTACGTCGAATTTGTTGCGAAAAGAACGCACTATTATACTCTACTTTTAGACTCGTAATATATTATATAATATATAATTATACACATATACAATATGCACACAATTTTTTCTTGGACTGAATCCAATTAACGCATAGCATGTTTACACTTTGTTTTTCGATTCACAAAGACATAAAATATCGGATCTTTTCTACCTAAATAATTCAATTTCAAGAGATAGCTGTACATTTTTCTTTTTTTGTAAACTTTAAACGATATTTATTATTTTATTATATTCTCAAGACTAGGCACTCAACATGGGTAAAGTGAAAACGCCTCTAAGCTTATATCGCGACATGGCAGATTTTTAAATGCGGCAAGAATATTATTTGATTCATCCGAAATATTTGCATACGATTAGAAATAATTTTTCAGTAGTTTTTTTCCAACTTTTTATAAATCTTTGAAATAAACTCTGCGACTCTGAAATGTATTACCTACTCTAATAGCTTCGACTTACATTTAATAAATATTAATAGACCTTTTATTGACGATAATTACTTCTTGAGGTGAAAGTGCCAAAATATAGATTTTGGTTTTTTAGAAGATTTTTTTGATATTAGTCGTAATTTACAAGTGGGACTACTTTTTCTTTTTTAATGCACTTATCATCGTCCCTGTTTTCTTTTTCTTAAAACAGTGATGCCTATCGATCCTCGGACTTTTCGTAGCAAGTCTATTATGTCTGATGTGGACATTTCTTCTACACTCTCGTCGTTAATCTGCAAATTAAAATTTTATAAATAAATTCAAATTGTATTTTATAATTTCATTTAATTGGTTGGATTTAAATGTATTTATGTAAATCATTTCATTGGTTGGATTTAAATATATTTTTGTAAATTTAATTAAATTTGGACACTTGCCGTAATAAGTACGTCGCCCTCCTTAAGTCTACCATCTTTTGCCGCTACACTGTCTGGGTGTACAACGGAAATCACAGTTTGATTGCCTTCTGGCTGTAAGCTAAAGCCAAGTCGACTGTTCCATCCTCGAGTCAGCTCAACCATGAAAACCTGAACAAAAAATGTATACAGCATCTATCCAAAGAATTCACAATTATCCAATTCACATTCTATCCAAAGAAGTCACAATTATTTATTCAGATAATTTAAAATTGAATTATTACCTCATCTCCTTCTTCAGCAGTCGAGGGTAAAGTTTCTTCATGAACTTTATTCTCGGTATTTTCAGAACCCTCATCATCTGGAGCAAACATAACACCCTTCCATTTTAGCAAACCTTTGCTTCCTCCTGGATCCTCATTCCCAAAGACTTTGCCTAAAAATAAAAAATAAACAGTTTATATTTTTTTCTCTCGACTTGTAAAAAATGTTCAAAGGAAAGCTCAAAGAAAAGTTTAGAGTCTTACCTGGGATATCCTGATCACTGGAATGAGTCACTTTGCTTTTGGTGATAGCGTCCTTGGAACTGGAAGTTGGATTTGCACTTTGATAGGCAGGATTCTTGTGACTGAAAGTTGCATCATTATTGGTTGAAACTGGAGGCATAGAGGCTGGTTCAGAAGGTAGATTTCCATCCAGTTCATCACTCGATAAAGTATTCGAATTCCCCAAATTCGAAGAAGTTTCTCCACGCGCTGATTGATTGTGTTTGGAGTCAGATTTGATGCTGAATTGAAAATTAGGTTTGTCTTGTGGAGCGGAAAGGTCGAGGAAACTTGGTCGAGCTGCTTTGGATGAGTCATAAGAATCGACATCGTAGAGAGACGGAGGATCTATTATATCATCTGCTGGAGTGTCTGGTTGAGAATTTGTTATCTGTGTTTTAATCGAACATTGATCCGATTCAGAAGTCTCTCCTTGACTTAGGGTTGAAGCCTGAGATGACTCACTTCTTTTTCCAGTTCCTGAAAAGAAAAACGATTCAATGATGAATATTTTTCAAGGGAAGAAGAATCTTTAAATGGAGAATGGATTTTTAAGGACAGATGTTAAAGGAATTTAAGGATAGATGAATTTTTAATTAAAATTCTAGATACCATAATCAGTCTCTGTACTGGGAGTTCGGGGGGCAGGTCTTCGAAGTTTCCTTGGCGAGGTAGAAGACCCTGATGCGGATCGATTGGAATCGTTAGAACCATTATAAGTTCCTGGGGACAATTTCCTCACCGCCAAATCACAGAGCATATCAACAGCCTCTTGTCTAAAATTAAAAAATAGATTTTTTAAAACCTTCAAATGATTCCAATTCTAATTTTATCTTCTTTCTCCAATAAGCGATCGATAAACTTTTTTTTAAAGAAAGAGGATACCTTAAACTAGTTCGTGGCGGACGCAGTGGGTGATCAGGTTCCGTTGGTGATAAGGCTGAAACAGGGGTCTGTGCCAAATCACGATAGAGTCGAAGTTTCACCCTCGGTCCACATTGCCTGAGAAGAGCAACAGCTTCCTCGTGGCTCATGGGAGAAAGCAGTGCTTCATCAACGGCAACAATTTTATCACCAGGTCGAATCCTTCCATCGCTTAAAGCAGGCTCTCTCACTAAAGCTCTCACATAATGACCCAGGGCACTGCTATCAGCTTTTCTTAAGGTGAAACCCAAACTTCCACCCACCTTCGTCATCTCGATATCAAACTCCTAAAAAAATTTAAAAACTTTAAATTTAAAACTTAAAAACTTGAAATTTAAAATTTAAAACTCTTAATGAAAAGAACTCTGAAAATAAATTTCCAACTCTGGTTTGAATTGCTCTCCTACTTTATTTAAACGGCTTAAAATTAGAGAACGATTTTTTTTCCTCTGTTCTGCAAAATCGTTACCAGGGTAAGAGAGTGTTAACCGATTCTGGAGCAATTTCAGGTCGATTTGATCGAGATTTTATTGGATTAGAGTAAATTTATTTTGCATTAATTCAGTAGAACTGCTGAGCAAAGAGGTGGAAGGAAATAAGGTTGCTGTTACGTACTCCACAGGGTTCGATTTGAAGTGGTGGCAGGGGATTTAATATCCGTAAGGGTGGAGGTGGTTCTCGTCGTACTGGTGGTGGTGGAGGTGGAAGAGGTATATCGGGACTACTTCCGGTTGATTCACTGGGCAGTCGACACACCACTAGCTCGACCTTATTGGAAGTGGTCCGAAGAACTTCGAGGGCCTCCTGCAACATAGTTAATAACCTTCATCAATGAATAGTTCTGAAATTGGTCATTACTTCAAACTTATTGCTTCCTCTCGATGTTTTATATTCAACTTTGATTCTTCAATTATGCAGTGTTTCCTCTCCTTTGAGTACATTTTGAATCCATTATCTCTTCTCTGAATAGCAAATTTAATAGGAATCATCTCTTCTGGTAGGATCTTAGTTAAAAATTGTTTGGTCTTTTTTAAGACCTTAGTTTAAAATTGTTTTATCTTTGTTAGGACTTTAGTTTAAAATTGTTTGATCTTTGTTAGGAAATTTATTCTTTTATTCTTTTTCTGCAGGAAAAACGACATTTCTACAGGAAGTAGAACAAAAGAAGATTAAAATTTGGACAAGAAGAGATAAACACTCAATTTTTTCCAATGAGCTTTTCCCTGCTGGAAAAAAGTATTGAAAATGTATAAAATTTGATAGACTTTCTATCATGGGTCATATGAAATTGAATCAAATTCTATATATTTAGGGTAAATGTAATCAAAATCTATCGTAAATTTGAACTTCAATAAAATTCTATTTTTCTATTTCTATTCCTATTCCTATTTCTATTTCTATTATATTTGATAGAAATCCTATCAAATTCAATAAAAAATATTTCACGAATCAAATTCTATTAGCACAATTGATAGAAATTCTATCAAATTCTATTAGAAAAATTAAAAAAATCAAATTCAATTAGAAAAATTTAACAAATCAAATTCTATTAGAAAAATTTAATGAATCAAATTCGATCAGCATATTTGATAGAAATCTTATTCAATTCAATCAAACAAATTTCACGAATCAAATTCTATTAGCACATTTGATAGAAATCTTATCCAATTCAATCAAACAAGTTTCACGAATCAAATTCCATTAGCACATTTGATATAAATTCTATCTAATTCAATCAAACAAATTTCACGAATCAAACTTTGTCAGCACATTGGAAGAAAAATATGTATCATATCTTATCCGCATATGCTTTGCATCAAATCCTGTTGTTCTTTTTCGTAGAAATTTCTATCGAATTCTATCCACTGGGAAGACTTGTACTTTTTTAACATCCTTAATGAAATAAAACTCTATAAAATCTTATCCACTCATGACTTCTATCAAATCCTATGTTTATCATTCACTGAAACTATCAAATTCTATCCGCTAAGAAGACTCGTACTTTTCTAACATTCTTAATGAAATAAAACTATCAAATCTTATCCAATCATGACTTATATTAAATTTTATGTTCATCATTCACTGAAATTTCTATTAAATTCTATCCGTCAGCAAGACTTGTACTTTTCTAACATCCTTAATGAAATAAACCTCTATCAAATCATATCCACTCATGACTTCTATCAAATCCTACGTTTATCATTCACTGAAATTTCTATCAAATTCTATCCGCTGGGAAGACTCGTACTTTTCTATCATCCTTACTGAAATAAAACTTTATTTCAGTAGGATAGAATTTGATAGAAATTTCAGTGAATGATGAACTTAGGATTTGATAGAAGTCATGAGTGGATAAGATTTGATACAGTTTTATTTCAGAAAGGATGATAGATATTTCAGAAAAGATGATAGAAAAGAAAAGAAAGAACGAGTCTTTCCAGCGGATAGAATTTGATAGAAATTTCAGTGAATAATAAACACAGGATTTTATAGAAGTCACGAGTGGATAAGATTTATAGTTTTATTTCAGAAAGAATGATAGAAAAGTACGAGTCTTTCCAACGGATAGAGTTTGATAGAAATTTGAGTGAATAATAAACATAGGATTTGATAGAAGTTATGAGTGGACAAGATTTGATCATTTAAAAATTCTTCTTTTTAAAAGGATTTAGGCAAATATGTTAATATTTATATTTAAAAAACTCCGTTTTAATTGATAATTAATGAACCAACATTATAATAATTTTCTATTAGTAAAGAGTTTTATTTCAGAAAGAATGATAGAAAAGTACGATTCTGCCCAGCATATAGAATTTAATAGAAATTTCAGGAGGATTTGATAGAAATGTAAAGAAAATCCTATCCACTTCTGGGGCAGAAAACGGATTGAAACCTACTGAAATTTTTTTCTATCAAATCCTATCCAACTTTTCCAGTAGGATTCTTTAGTTAATATTTTTAAAGTTAAAAAATTATTAAGAAGAATAAATAGATCTTTTCTTTTTGTTTGAATTGCTTTAAATCTAGTTATTGGAAACATTAACCACATCCCAAGGGAAATCATGAGAACTTATGGAAAAATATATGGAAGTGAGGTCGTAGGTTTCCATAAATTTACATACGTTCTGGAATTTCAGTGAGGATAACTGCTTTTTAAGAATAGCTCTTTTAGCCAATAAAGTTTTCCTCAATATGAGTGTAAACGTAGGTATGACTGCCAATATCAGACTGGGATGTACATCTTACTTCAGTATCGATTTATGTCCTCAAAACTTTTATATGTCATTCTTCACTCAGTAACCAACCCTCTTCTTCTTTATTGCTTTCGATCATGTATAGGGCGATTTAGTTTTTGGCAACTTCTTGAATCAGGTTTAACATTTCTTTATTTAAAATAAAAATATTTATTCGAAGAAGAATGAAGCTTGAATCATTCAGAGAGTGAGTCACGATTAATTGGAATCTGATATAATTGAATTTGTAATCTAAGTTTATATAGTTTTTCCTTTTCTAAATCTCCTTGATTCTTGGATATCTACTGAAAAAAAGGGTTTATCTAATTTTAAGTCTAATCAGGAGCTTAATTCCAATTGCATTTGAAACTTGAATTGAGAAATGAAAATGGGTTTGCTGAGGGTGACTGAGGACTAAATTGAGAGAGTCAGTTTTTGTCAGAATTGTTGAGTTACTCCTGGAATAAAATTACTTACATAGTTGGTGAGACCAGTGAGAGGAATTCCGTTGGCTGCTAGGAGAATATCTCCCTGTTCAAGTTTGTGAGAAAGTGCAGCTGGTTGTTGGGGGAACAGTCTTTTCACCCTGACCGGACCAGCGGTTCCGCCCCCGGAAACGCTCAAACCAAGTCCTCGATTACTTTTCTCCAACACTACTCTGAATGTGTTTTCTGAAACAATCACGATAAAATTACCAAGGACGCAAAGTCGTATTTGAATTCAAGAAACAAGATCGCTTCAGAAACATTGTCCTCAACAGGATTTTATACCAGACTGAAAACAACCTTCAGATGAAATGTGTTTGATTTATCTGTGAAGATAGAGATTCAATATTTTATTTCCCTGAATTTTTCTCGAAATAATCATTTTTTTACCGGGAGTAACGTTGGGAAAGAGATCATCCTGTCCAGGTAAGGATGGTGGTTGTTCGTCTTCTGGAGAACGTTCAGAGGCATATCCCTGATCCTGAGGTTCATTTCCAGAAAGTTTCTGGGTGAGATCGAGAGACAAAGTTGATTGGAGACGTTGTTTAACCAATTCACAATTTGGTTTATGGACCACACTGACTGGTTCATCATTAGTAGAATTTTTGGTTGAAAATCTTCTTCGACGCGAGCCACCTGCATCCACAAAAGCTTTCCTATTGAGTGAAGAGTCTCTTCTCACTTCTTTGAAGGAACTACTTCCCTTGTTCGTATCATTGTCGTGTCGATTCCAAATTTTCTCTTTCGATTTGCTAAATGAGAATCTCGTTTTCGAAGCAGGCTGGCTACTATCGACTGTATCCGAGCCTTTGGAATTTTTACTTGCCAAAAGCGAGTGTAATTGACATTTTCCTGGTTCGAATTCATCGCTCAGTCTATATCTGAAAAAATCAGAATACTCAAGATTAAAATATAGTTTTGATTACAGATAAGATAAAGTTCAGATTAGTTATGAAGATTTTAAATTTGAGGCCAAGAAGTGACTTGACTATAAAAGGGTCCAGAATGCAAATTAATGATGAAGTGAAATCAATTATCTTTTCTTTTGTCTGGAGAGGCTTTAGGCTTTGGTAAAAGAGATATTTTTAGATCCTTGAAGGACATGAAATTCGTGGGTTTAAATTGTATTTATAAATTTGATACCAACCTCCATGGATCGCCTTCTAAGGAATCTTGGGATGAACGTTTAACGAGGTCAAAAGTACCAAACGGTGGTTCGCTGTCGGAAATGTGCAAACCGGCTAGCTTCTTTTGATGTGGTAACGTCCCAGGGAGGTTTCCACCTACAGCACTGTGAATCACATTATTGTTCTCTCCAGGTTCGATTTCGAGTCCCTCCTTATCATCCAAGTGGTTAGGGAGCGAACCGCAAAATTTGTACTTTCTGTTAAAAAGAAATCTTACATCTATTATAAATATTCAAAATTATCTATTTGTAAATCAAATTTACTACTTTATTTTTTTAATCGATAGGAAAGGCTAGGGCTTTCGAATCAAATTTTCTAAATGTAGGTTATGTGGAATTGCGAAACTGCGATGTAGGTCAAGGATAAGACGCTTTTGAAATCTAGGACAATGCAGTGGTAATAGAAAAGTGTTTCGCTCATGACTTTTGTATAATTTAATAATTTATTTTTCATTCTTTTCCTTTTTGAAACTGAATAAACTGTCTCAAATCAGAGTTGGACGAATTGATAATCATAATAATCGATAATCGATAATCATTTTTTAAAGGAAATAAGGTGATATTTGTAGAACATATTTTAATGAGGAAGTTATATACAATTTCCTCAAAAGTATTCTTGTACCTAATTTAACTTTTGAATGGAAAAAATTATTTGAAAATATGCTAAGAGATATTTTTTTTTGTAGATGATTCTATCGCGAAAACAAATTGGACTGAAAAATTGAAGGGAATTTCGAACTTCGAGTCTAGAATTCGGAAATCTCCTTTTTTAATACAGAAACTCGAATTTCTGGATTTTTTTGCGACTGTGTTTCAACTGGCTTAAAGTTATATAAAAAGTATTCGGAAGCATCCACCTGTTTCCTTTTCATCTTGAAAAGGAGCTTATAAAATCGTCAATAGAAAGCCAAAGTCACCTTTCTCTAGAAGCGCTGGAGCAGGGCACAAAAATTTTCCCGACGCTATTCAGCTTCCCTTTTGCATCACAGAGATTTCCAGATGATTGCGTCCTCCTGCCAGTAAGACCCTTTCCCGCACTGTGTCTACTTAAATTTGAGCCCATTTCTGGTGGATTGAGACCACCTTCCGGTAATCCTTGTCCGTTTATATCATGTCTGGATTTGTTCCTTTCGCTCGGATATCCGGTATATTTCTCATCGACGTTTTCAGTGACATAGGTATTACAAAAAGATGGCAATGGGGGTGGAGGACGACGTTTACGATTTCCTGCTCTCTGCTCCTGTAGTTGGTGCTGTTGCTTGGAATCGCAAAATTCGAGGGGAAGATTATCACAATTCACCAAATCCTCCTGAGTGTCCTCGGAAAATCTTCCCTTTGCAGGAAATACTGTCGACTCCGTCTCTTCACCTAAAAAAAATTCAGAAGTTTATTTAATATTGCTGAAAAACCAAAACTTAAAAAATTTTAAAATCTAAAATTTCTTATGCATTATAAATACATGGTCAATTTTTTTCATCGGTCCTAAAATTTTGTGAATAATAATTTACTCTGCTTTAAGTTATTCATGAAAGAATTAATTTTCCATGCTAGATAATTCTCTTAGATCCGCATATAATTCTCAAAGTTTTATGGAATGACCCTCTACGGACCACATATTTTACCAGAAATAGCACCGAGACATGAATTTGGTTCTCCAAAATTTAGAGTCTACTTTCAGAGTGACTTATCCTGCCAAGTGTGAAATTTCTACTCAATTTTCAAGAAAATAAATCTCACTATTTTATTTCTCTCTGAGTTCTTACAAGTGGGTATATTAAAACAGCAGAGAAAATAAATAATGAGACAAATTAATCTAAAAACTATTTTCACTTTGAAGATTTATTTTCATAAATCTATCCTTTTTCTTAATCCTTTTTATCAAACAAGTTGTTCACATAGGTGCAGTGAATAATATAGCCATAAAGAAAGGTCAATATACTATATATCGTTACCTAGTTCACAAGGAGTTAATGACCTTAATTATTGCGAACTGAGTTAAGATATCACACTTATCCATCAAGTTTCCAGTGCACTTCACTGTAATCTACTTTTCTTAGATTCTTTACTCAGATTAACAAGGTAATAAATTAAAAAAATTGATTCGATTTTTATAAAATTCACTGCCGAAGATAATTATAAGAAGTAACAAAATTTTGATGGAATATTAAAAAATAATAATAAAAAATAAAACTTACAAGAATTTCGTCTCTGAAATTACTTTCAAAGTATTTCAGTAACACATTGTTATTTAATAAATAATTTCTCATGAGTTATTTTGAATTTATAGATTTTTCGATTAGAGGGTAGAGCCATATAAATGTCAAATTTGGCTTTTCAGGACTTTACTAATGTGCAGTCTCCAACTATTAATAACTGTCACCATCGATCACTAGACCCATCATTTCCACCATGATTTACGGAAATCACTGACAAGAGAAGCAGGTATTCCAGATCGGTACGCACCGTCATAAATTTCATTCGGCAGGCTACAAAAAATCCACCTTCAATTTGCTGCGAGAAAGAAATCTCAGGTAGGAAAGGAATTTTTAAATTTTTTAAATTTTAAAAATACAAATGATTTTCTTAAACCCGCAGTGGCGAGAATAATGGATAAGCCTCCCCCCCAAAAAAAACAGAAATTAAAATGCCTCATAGGAAAAAATTATTTGGAAACCACTCCATGAAAATTCCAGATTGAATATCATTTAGAATTTCACACAGAATTCCATATGGAATTTGCATGAAGATAGTACGTTATTGTACATGATATAGGTATAATAACACTGTTAGAAAAAACTTCAATTATTTTAGTTAAAGTTTTATATAATTACCGTAACTGAATCAATTTTCAACCAAAATTGTAAATGAATTTTCAACAAAAATAAATGAATTTCCAACGCAGGGTTAACCACTTGCAATTTTGATGTACACCTGAACTCAAGAATTCAAAAGAATTAAGAATAAGAATACAAGGTGAATTCAAAAAAATAATTCACACAATATAAAATGAATTCAAAAGAATTCAAAGGATACAATATGAATTCAAAAGAATTCAAAGAATACAAGATGAATTCAAAAGAATTCAAAATAAGAATACAAGGTCAAAAACTAATTCATCATATATTGAAATAAAGTCCAAACAATTCAATGAATATAAGATAAATTCAAAAGAATTCAAAAGAATACAAAAAATACGAGGTGAACTCAAAGAATTCAAAGAATTCTAAACAACTGAAAGAATTCTAAGAATACAAGGTGAATTCAAAAGAATTCAAAGAATACAAGATGAATTAAAAAGAATTCAAAATAAGAATGCAAGGTGAATTCTAAAAAATATTTCATAAACTACATAATAAATTCAAAACAATTCAAAGAATACAAGGTGAATTCAAGAGAATTCAAAAAACTCAAAAGAATTCAAAGTGTAAAAGATGAATTTAAAAGAATAATTCACAAAATATTGAAATGAATTCAAAAGAATTCAAAAAATATAAGAAATTCAAAAGAATTCAAAAAATATAAGCTAAAATCAAAAGAATTCCAAATAATACAAAGAATACGAGTTGAATTCAAAAGAATTCAAAGAATTCTAAACAACTTAAAGAATTCAAAGAATACAAGGTAAAATCAAAAGAATACAAAGAATACAAGATGAATTCAAAATAATTCAAAATGAGAATGCAAGGTGAATTCTAAAAAATATTTCATAAACTACGTAATAAATTCAAAAGAATTGAAAAGAATTCAAAATAAAAATAAATGAATCAAAAGAATTCAAAGAATTGAAAAGAATTCAAAGAATACAAGGTGAATTCAAAAGAATTAAAAGAATACAAGATGGGTCCAAAAGAATTCAAAATAACAATGCAAGGTGAATTCAAAAAATACAAAATGAAATCAAAAGAATTCGGAGAATACAAAATGAATTAAAAATAATTCAAAGAATATACAAAGTGAATTCAAAAGAATTGAAAGAACACAAGGTGAATTCAAAAGAATTCAAAATAAGAATACAAGGTGAATTAAAAAAATTCACGAAATATTGAAATGAATTTAAAAGAATTAAAGGAATATAAGACAAATTCAAAAGAATTCAAAAGAATATAAAGAATACGAGGTGAATTCAACAGAATTCAAAGAATTGAAAAGAATTCTAAACAACTTAAAGAATTTAAAGAATACAAGGTGAATTCTAAAAAATATTTCATAAACTAAATAATAAATTCAAAACAATTCAAAGAATACAAGATGAATTCGAAAGAATTCAAAAAAATTCGGAAGAATTGAAAATAATTCAAAATAAAAATAAATACGTCAGAAGAATTCAAAGAATTGAAAAGAATTCATAAAGTTTAAAGAATTCAAAGTATACAAGGTGAATTCAAAAAATACAAAATGAAATCAAAAGAATTCGGAGAATACAAGATGAATTAAAACGAATTCAAAGAATATACAAAGTGAATTCAAAAGAATTAAAAAAAAACACAAGGTGAATCCAAAGGAATTAAAAAAAAATACAAGGTAAATTCAAAAAATTAATTCAAAAAATACAAAATGAGTTCAAAAAAATTCAAAGAATAAAACATGAATTCAAAGGAATTCAAAGTACATATACAAAGTGAATTCAAAAAAATACAAGATGAATTCAAAAGAAAGAATACAAGGTTTGAATACAATTCAAAGAATACAAGGTTACTTTAAAAGAATTCAAAGAATACAAGATAAATTCAAAAGAATTCAAAATAAGAATGCAAGGTGAATTCTAAAAAATATTTCATAAACTAAATAATAAATTCCAAGC